>PVIJ01015848.1:0-34893 GCA_004024925.1 Scalopus aquaticus
GTTTGAGTGAGTTTATTCTTGCACTGGTGTTAAGTTTTAAACCTCAGTCCCTTAAGATATATTTGTATATATTTCCACAAGGCTAGTCCTCTTCTACCCACTCTTCTAAATCTTTTAGGGTTATGACAGACCCTGTACCCAATGTATGATGCTTGATTTCAATTTAGTTCTTTCACTGCATGTCTTACTGGTTTGGTATATTTTGCTACTGTGCTACAGATATAGTAAAATTGAAACTGTTTTTCTGAGAAAAATAAGTATTTTAAAGCTTAAAACAAATCGAACTTCAAATTCATTTTTACAGCTGGCTATGTTTTGGTCATTTTATTTCATTGGAGGATATCATCAGTCACACCTTATCAACTGGCATTTTCCATTAATATCAAGAAAACTTAAAATTTCATGTCATTAGTTTACTTTGGGATATAATACTATGGCTAAGGGAGTGGGGCTCTTTGATAAATAAAATGCCTAGGTAATTTTAGAAAGTTCAGTGAAGCATATAAATTTGTACCTAGTCTAGACTTTAAAAGAACAACAACAAAAAAAAAAACCTTCACAAACTTCAAAATATTCTCCTCATCCACTTCCCATTATTTTTGTTATGAAAATACAGAATGTTCATCTGAACAGAAAATTTCTTATGTACATTTAAATTTAGTTAGAAGTTTCAGCTTTCTCGTTAATTTAATGAAAGAAAGAAAGGAGGGTGTGTGGAAGTGGATGCAATGTGGAGCAAAGTACTGTCAGCGGGGAGGATTTTTCTGGAGGCACAGATAAGGAACAAAGAGCCCAAATATACTGAAAACATGTTTCCATCAGCGTAATGAACAAAATTACTCTCCTGCGATTGTCAAAATATACATCTTTCTTTATGATGAAAAGACAGGTGTAACGAACTGTCAGATGGAGAAAGAGAATAAGTGAAAAGACAGCAATCTAAATGGTATGCACATTTATTTGAATTTCACTCCTCAAATATGAGAGACTTTTTCTGTACTGAAAGCCACTGAAATGAATGGGTGAGAGGCAGGGATATTTTGTAGGTCTGGCTAACTCTGCCTGTGGATCCTTTTGGAAGGATGCTGGGAGTACACAAAGCTAGAGCCCTATTTTACAGGTCCCCAACTATTGTGAGCTCAGATGGACATTTCAAATAGTAAGAGTGAAAACACAGATGTGTTTTGTGGAGACTTGATGGGATAAAGATAATGCCAAACTCAGAGGAGAAACTTCAAATGGTGGGGACAGGTGATAAAGGCTCAGGGAATACCACAGGAACAGGCTGTCCAGGCTTCAGTAACCTTAGCAACACTGGGCACTCTCTTGCAATGTGGATGCTGTGAGGAAAAGCTCAAAAAGACAAAGTAAAGCTGGCTATCATGACTTAGTAACTTAGTAAATACATTACTATGATAAAGACAAGTGTCCACAGGAATGGGTAAAGAAAGACCTTAAATTTTTCCCAGAGTATTACATCTTGACACAAAATCTCAGACATATTCTAGCTTTTCTGGGGGCAAAGTTGATCTCCTCCTGGAGATCCCAATGTGCTTAAATTTCTAGAAGATGAAATATGAGTTTTGAAAGGAGCCAAACGAATATAAGTAAAAGAGATATGCTAATTAACAGAGATATTCTCAAACAATTATCTAGAAGAATTGAAAACATAAAAGGAAAATCTACATGCAGATAAGAATTCCAATTATTCTGCCATAAGATGGTGTTAAAACCCTTGAAAATAGATCTCCATGGGTGGGAGGAATTCTCATAGTTTTCTGCTTGTTTATATAATTTATTACATTTATTTTAATAATAATCCTCTAAAATTACACTATATGTTAGCAATAACATTTGGAAAACTCAGGGTAGGGTAGATGGCAAAAAAAAAAAAAGGCAATTTGAGTCAAGACAAAGGGAGGTTTAAAGGAAGGAAGAAGAAAGCTAGCTTGGTAGACAGAGGTTGTAAGAGCTTGTACTTAAGAGAAAGGATCATGACCCAAATGAGAAGAGTGGAGAGCATGCCCTCGCCTGGAGGAAAGAGAGACTGTATTTCTTTCTTTTTTAGTACACACACACACACACACACACGTGTGTGTGTGTATATATATATATATACACACACACACGTGTGTGTGTGTATATATATATATATATAATTTATATATATATAATATATATAATATATATATAATATATATATATAATATATATAATATATTATATATATATATTATATATATATATATAATTTATATCTTTTACATCATTGTGTATTCCCTGTAAAATTCCCACCACCAGTTCACCAGTGCACCATCGCCATAGTTTCTTGTGCTCTTCTCTCCCGTTTTGATCTCTTTTCCTCCCCCTCCCCCTTGCAGAATGAAGAAAGACTGTATTTCAAATGAGAGAGAGAGAGACAGAAAAGAGACTCATGAGGAGTGGAAGCTCATTGTCTAGTACAACAGAATTGTGCTAGCAAATGTGACAGCAGGAAGCGCCCAACAAACTGATATTTGATGTCTTAATGACAGTCGCATAGCCTCTCTCTGGTTAGAAATTTCTTTCACTGATTTTGAAGCAGTTCCTCTTGCCTTTAGCTATACCACATCGTCATTGATGGTTAATCTTTCAGCACAGATCTTAACAATAAAGCATAACAGAGCCTCACCTGCTTGTGGGTACCTACTTACCTATGGCCCAATAAACCAATGAGTTGTTCTTTGTAAGACAATATGGAAATACAGTTATCCTTACAATAATGAATATTTTCCTTACTAATATCAAATTTATGCCCTGCTTCTAGTTTGAGATTCAACTTAGTGTTTTATACTATTACCTTTCTAGCTTCCAAAATTCTGCAACTTAGTGACTTAAAACATTTAAGTATCTTTAGATCCTATAGGTCAGCAATTTAGACTGGACTCAGTTGAGTGGTTCTTTGTTCATGGTTGGGCTCCTTTAGTGTAGCCGCCTTAGGGTCAACTAGATGACCCTGCTTCGGGAACTTGGCTGAGACATGCAGTGTCATCCCACTAGCCCGGACTTACATGTGTGGCACTGGCAGATTATCAAGAGAGTGCAGGGAAGCACACAGATGTCCTGAGCCTTAGATGGGAAACTGTCACATCACCAATTCCATTTGCGTTCTGTTGTGCTAAGCAAGTGATAAAGCCAAGTTAGATTCAAGAGGTGGGGAAGTAGAATTCATTATCTAGTGGGAGTAAATGCAAAGGAGTAATATCACCAGGGGTATGGATTCAGAGGGATAAACAACTGGGGAAATTTTTGCAATCAGTCTACCATAGCTGGCTTGTACTTTCCAGTTTCCTTTCTCAATTTTCTTCCTTTCCCTAATTAGAATGAAGATGTGATGGTTGGAAATGTCACAACATTGGAAATGTCACAATGTCACATATTATGACCATGAAAGCGCCATAATAAAGAGGGCAAAGGGAAGCTATGCCAGCTTGGAACTTGCCTTCCCCTCGACTTCTTGTTGCATGAGATCAATAAAACCCTTTCTATTTAAGCCATTGAATAGATTTCGTTATTATTTGCTGTCAAATGCAAATAACAGAAACATTTCTCCAGACCACTGTGCAAGACATTTCCATTTTCTTACTATCCTCATGCCTCTCAACCATTCCTTCAATGACTCTTTTGAGTGTTCCAATATGTCTACCTTTTAAATGTGGGACTCATAGCATTTTTGTCCTCAGCCTCAACTTTGTCTTTTAACCACCAGCCCTGTCTATTACGGTTGCAATGCACAACCTGCATGGTATGGATGGTGGCCCTGTTCCCCATATGCTTCTCCTTGTGAGTTAATCGACCATTATGGGTTGAATTACCTTGAATAACTCCCTATTCTTAGGTCATCAGATCAAACCCAGTCATCTCTCCTGTATCAGATGCATCTATCCAGGCAATTATTGGACACTTACCCCTGGATGCACTGTAAAAGCCTCAATCTCAACATGACCCTGACTTTATCATCTTTTTCCTAAATGGAGTCCTCCAAAATATGTTCTACATCAGTTCACAATTCTAATAGTCAATGGGGGAAATTTGCTATTTCCCTTATTTCTCCATTTCCGTGACTTTCACCTTCATACACCTAACAATGGTGATTTTATCCCTCATTCCTATCCAGATGAATATGGCTTTGCCGAGGACCCCATCATCTCTCATGTGGACTACTAAAATAACCTAACGACAGTTATAGTTGTTTCCAATTATATTCCAGTCAAATCCATTCTTCACACAGCTTCCAGTGAGATCTATTTAAAATGCAAATGAGACCATGTCTTGCCCCTGCTGAAAACCACTTAATGACATTCCATCAGCATGGGATAAAGTTCAAGTTCCTTAATATAACATGTAAGATCCTACATTATCTTTCTCCTACCAACCCCTCCAAGCTTAATCTTCAAAATTCATATTTCAGCCACACCAAAATGCTTGCCATTCTTCTCACCTAGCATCCTTTTCTTTTACCTCCTATTTTCTTTTAAAATTCAATATATATATATATATATTTTTAGACACAGCTCACCCCTACCTTCTCTGGGGCACCTTCCAAATCCCTTATTATCAATAACATGGAAATAAAATGGGTTGATTTAAGAATATTTATTTAATGAATGTTTTATGTCTTATGGAATTTCTAGCATTATAAGAAAACCAGACCTAGGGTTACCTTATAAGGAATACTAGGCAAAAAGCACAAGACTGGCTCAGTGAGGAAAACACACCTGTGTTGGCTTCGTCTGCTAGAGCTGTTATGACAAAATACCACAGGCTCAGTGACTGAACACAGATATTTATTGTCACAGGTCAGGAGACTGGGACATCTGAGATAAAGATGCCACTGATCTAGCTTCTGGCTTGCAGATGGCCACCTTCTCACTATGTTCTCACAGGGTGGAGAAAACAAGCTCTCAGGTGTGTCTTCTAAGAGGCCATCATGGCAGCCCCATTTTCATGAGTTTACCTAAATCTAATTATCTCCCAAAGTGTCTCTCTCCCAATACCATCACATTTGGGGTATTAAGGCTTCAATATATGAATTTGAGAGAAATAATCCAGTCCACAGCAAGCAGATGTTGGAGCTGGCACGGCCAAGTCCACTGCTGTGGAACACAGGATCCATCATTAGCACCTCTGCCGCCAATGGCCAGGGAACTTGATATATTCCTGCATTCATTATTACCCACCCCCCAAGAAAATTCTTGTGCTACTTCCTCTACGTCATCAACTCCATATTCCAAGCTAGAGCAGAGTACAACCCACTAAATCGCATGTCTATGTCTTAGCTACAAAGCAAACTGGGAAAGTAGCATATAACTTAAAAGATTTCTGTAACTACAAGCTAGGAGAATCCCCCCCAAATAAGAAAGGGGTTTGGATGTTGAACAGCAAAAAGATCAAAGATTTTTAAAATATCTGCTACATTTCATTTTGTTTGGCTTCCCAACAGCAATATATACTTTTCTTTCCATTCTTGTACTTTAAAAATGATACCATCTAGCACAGTTAATAGTTCCTCAACACACTAAAAAAATCACTTGTCACATCGTCCAGTGGGGTTCACCCAGATACTGCATTTGGTTTCAAATCCAGGACCTCTGGTTGTCTTGTTAGTCCTCTAGGCTTGTCAAAATCTGTATCTTAATATTTCATAATCTAGATGAGTATAAACCATTATTAACATATTTCTAAAAAGTATAAATTATTTTTTATTTTAAAAATCAACTAATATATAATAAAATGCACATCAAATTATTTATTTATCACATATTTTAAGCAAACAGTTCAATGAGGTTTGACTAGTATAAAGTTCAGTCAGAACACTGAACATATCCATTACTCCAAGTTCTCTTAGGCCCCTGTATAGTCAACTCCAATACCTTCCCTCAAGCATCCTCAGAAATCAGATTTCTATTGATTAGTTCTGCCTGGGTAGAACTTCATATAAATGCTATCGTGTATACTCTTTTGTGCTTTGTTTCTCTGGATCAGCATTATTTGAGGCCAATTTATGTAGTATATTTCAACAGTTCATATCTATTACTAATTAGCAATTAATCTTATGAATATGACAAATTGTACATTCACTTGCTGATGGACAGTTGCACTTTGGGCTATTCTGAATAAAGGTTCTTGCGTGGTCATGCACAATTCTTTGCATTGGAATACATTTCCACTTATCTTAGATAATTACCTAAGAGTAGAATTGCTAGGTCATATGGTATGTGTTCAACTTTATAAGAAACTGACTGCCTATTTTTCAAAATTGTTGTGCCATATGCCATTCCTACCAACAATGTATGAGAGTTCCTATTAACTCAAATCCTCATCAACATTTTGTATTGATAATTTTAAAAACCTCTAAACATTTTATTGGGTATACTATAGTAACTCAATGGATTTTTAATTTGCATTATCTGACTAAAGATGTAGAACATATTTTCATCTGCTTATAGATCAATTTTCAACTATCTCTTTTTTTGAAGTGTCTTTTCAAGTCTTTGAACACTTAAATATTAGCTAAATTTTAGAGAACTTCCAAGTGTTCTATGCAGCTCCTTTAGTCACAGGATTACTTCCTCCCTCAGCCCACTTTTTATTGACCTTTTTGCCTACTGATAGAGAAAACTCAAAATAGCTTGGAGGAATACTGGTTTATGAGAGTGGGTTTCCTTCCCTGGGGACTGAGACCCCAGGAGCCCAGAGTCACGCAGAAAGTAAGAAGAAAAGCATTGTAAGTGTCTCACTTGCTATTATGATGAGAGCTACTCTTTTACTTCCATTTCCACTTCTCTGACACTGGAAGAACAACTACCACATACAATGTATGCCAACCTCACTGAGTGTGGTTTCCCTCTGACACTCTGAGTCTTCAAGAGACCACGTCACCATTCATTAAGGTCAGTTATTTGGGGGATATTGGGTAAATAGTTAAACTGGTAAACCCAAGGGGTTTCTTCCTCACTGTCAAATGAGTTTTCTTGTTAGAAGTAATATTGTGTGGAATGCAACATTGGTAAATAGGATGATCAGATGGTATAGCTGGCAAACAAGATTGGCAAGCAGAAGAAAATAAATATCAAGAACGAATGCTTGTTCCAATGAGGGAAATCATTCTCAATGATAGGGTCTGATGCAATTAAATTATCATCAGGTGGCTGTTTGATATGCTGGTCTATCAAAGTCTAAGGGTGACCACTGCTACTAGCATGATGAAGAATCAGCTGGGGTGATACTTGGTGAGGGAAAGCCCTTGTGACTTAGCCTTTGAACTGGAAATTAAAACTGCCACCTGGCAACGATGGGTTCTTCCTATCTCTGAATTAACAGTAAAGAAAGGAGATATGGTGTTGACTGGGCAATTGATCTTGACTACCAAGGGAAAATTGACTACTATTCCAACAAGGAGGGCGAGTATGTCTGGAATACAGGAGACCCCTTAGGTTGTCTCCTAGTATGTCTCACCATACCCAGTGATTAAAATCAATGGAAAACTGCAACCTAATTCAGGTAGGATTTGTAATGAATAAAGTAAGGAGTAAATGTTTGGGTCACCCCACCAAGTACATAACTAAAATCATCTGAGGTGCTTGCAGAAGACAAAGGGAATACAGAATGAGTAGTAGAAGAAGGTGATTATAAATACCAGCTACAAGTTACAGAAAATGAGGGCTAGAATTGTAATGAGCATTTCCTCCTTATTTTGTTGTGCCTGTACTTCTATAGATATACTAAGTAAATATCTTTGTTATTTTTCTTATTCCTTTATCACATATAAGATGTACTGGCTTTACATCAATATTTAAGCATTGTTAATTTTACTCAAACAATTAAAGTTATGGGATATCAGGAGAAGAGTAAACATCATGCAGGATCTTATTTTTCTCTTCTGAGAAAGGGATTAGTGTGGTTTTGTACACAGAAGAGTTACATAATGGTAGGAAGGGTTATGGCCTTGTTTTTTTCTTTATTTAGAGACTGACTATGGCTTAAGGAGTTGTGGATGGATGTCAAGTAGACAAAGGATATGGCTGTGACTTGTGATTTTTAATTTTATGTGTCAACTCGACAGAGCTAAGGAATGCCCAAATAACTAGCAGGATATTATTTTGGGGTGTTTCTGTGAAAATGTCTCCAGAAGAGATACAGATGTGTGTCATCCAGTCTACTGATGACTTGAATAGAACAAAAAGCCAGAGGAAGGGCAATTGCTCTCTCTGCTTGGGCTGAGACCTCCATCTTCATCCATACTCAGACATTGGTGCTCCTGTTTTTCAAGCCTTCATTCTCAAACTGAATCTTATGCCATCAATCCTCTGATTATCAGGTCTTTGGGCTAAATTATACCATTGGCTTTCTTGGCTTTCCAGCCTATAGATGGGACTTCTAAGCCCCCATAATTATGAGAGTCAATTTTTATAATAAATCTTAGTAGTCCTGTTTCCCTGAAGAACTCTAAATATTATACATATTGTGTATTTCTGTTTATATACTGAGGTCATTTAAAATTTCTCTCAGGTTGCTTTGTAGTTTTCAATGGGGACGTTAAATAATACATACTATTGTTTGCTGGCATTCATGACAACTCATCCATGGATCACCAAATTTCAAAGCCCAAGTTGAGGAGATACTCGGAGGTGTACACAAGAAAAGAATATCTGGCTTAGTATCTAAAATTATTATTCTTACAATCAGAGAAACAAAAGAGTAGTGGCCAACACAGTACATTATATATAACATATCGGTGTCCTTTTTCTTCCCAGATCTCATTCTGCAGGCTTATTGATCCTTCCCTTGATCCCACAAGGCCGCACAAAGGAGAGAAGAATATGTGGACTCTGAGAATGGAACTTGTAACAAATATAGTAGATAATGATTAAGGGCCTCTTAAACAGTGCTTGGTACAGAGTAAGTGCTCAATTCATTTTAATGACATTGTTGTTGATGATGAGACTGATGATGCCTGAGAAAACATGGACAGCTACAAACCCAGATCTGATCTTATTATATTCATAAGATTATTTTTCAATTTATGGAAGATTAGAGCTGAACCAGATTTAGATATGGAGGCTTATCTCATACCTCATTCTCCACTGAGCTGCCAGTGAGAGGTTAGGAGAGTCCAGAAACAGGGGTATGGGGGTGTTTCAGGGGAAGGGAATGAATATTATTGCCAACCTAGCACTAGTATCAGTTTCAAAATAAAATAAGAGGGGTTCCATCAACAGAATCAGAGAGATACATTTTCTGGTGGAAGAACAATCTCATAGATGATAACAGAAATGAACAAATCATGAAAGTAGTTTGTTTACGCAAATTAGTTTATGGGACGAGATATATAATTTTCTAAGATTACTCATGTGTAAAATAGAACTAATGATAAAGTGATGAACAAATCAGTTATCAAAATTATTCTAAGAAGAAAAAGACAATGGTTGGCTTAGGTTACTGGAAAAAACACAGATAGTATCAGATTTTTTGGTTCTTAGAGTAAATATTTGACTTTTTTCTGTGTGAGGGGGCAGGGGAAACTATCTAGGATATGGGCACTCTTGCTACTTAAAAGAGATCATAGATCTTTAGGTGGTGGCAGGACTCCCCTTCTCATTAAACAAACTAAAGAGGTGAAGTCCTCCTTTTGCCATCTCCCTGGCCATGAGGATGATTCAGCTAACTGGATGCCACCACCCAGGGCTTGCACCTTGATCTTGTGACCCAAAGAAATGAAAACAATTGGAGGTTTGTCATTTGTTGGCAGCAGAGCCAAATAGTTTTCCATTCAGCCTGCTCCTGGAGCCTGATCTCAGCTGTGGTCTCTACTGCCCAACCGCTTTGTACTTGCACATCTTTCATGCCTGCTTTAGCCTTCCTGTCAAGTCTAAAAGATCCAACAACCCCTCCTAATAAATTTCTCCTGTGCTTAAGAAATCAAGAGTCAAGTTGTATTCATTATCTGGACAGTAATTATTCTAGAACTTGGTCTAGAATAAGAGATAGACATATCCTTACTTAATTTTTAATGCCAAATTCCCAGAGTGATTAGAAGCAAAAGAGTTGAATGAAAGAAGAAAACAAGATTCTAAGTGAGTTCTACTTTTCTTTAAAAAATAAGTTCACACTTTCAGTCATTTTTTCTATGTCCAGTCTCCTGTCAAGAGCAGCTACTCTATTTGGAGAGATATACTAGGGACACACTATAGTTGGAAGATACTCTGACCTAAATATATCCCTTTATAATCTACCATAGTACTTGGAATTCTACCAGTAGTAAAATTCTTTTGAATTTAGTTATTGCCATTTATAGAAATATCTATGTTTAAAGGCAGTCATCCTTGTGAAGGGTAACTAATAAAACTGCTATTAGTGGTATAAATTATGCTCAAAAATATGAAATCACTTTGGGAAGGGTCTAAATTGTTGTTGGAATAGTTTACCCAAAAGGCCAAGAGCTAAAAAGTCATCCAGAAGCAGTTGAAAGCAGGAAGGGAGGGACCTCCCTGGTGGCACAAGGGGTTAAGTCCCAGCACTATGAAGCTAAGCACAGCCACTGCAGCACAAGTCAGGGAGCTAACCAACATAGAGCCTTTGCTCCCTTCATCAACCTCTCCTAGCTTGCCCACTGCTTCCCTTAGCAGTGTATTTCAGTCAATCCACTTGTTCTGCTCCCCCACTCTGTCTCTGGTGAATCCCCCTTTATACCTCTGGCCTACACCCCAGCTCTTATACACATAAGTAAATCCTGGAAAAAAGAAACAAAGAAGGAAGGGAGAGAAGGAGGGTGGAAAGGAGGAAGGGACACACAGCACTGGAGAAGTAATCAGCAAGAGTATCCACTATTCAATGTAAGGATGTAAGGTTCAGGAGCTCAATAAATATTTGTGTTTTGGGGTTACAATCATACATTGAAACATAAGGCTGGACATACAGGCGGGAATTCCTGGTAGAAAGTAAAGGGGCTTGGGGAAACAGTTTCCAACCCCTTTATGAGGAAGAGAAAAATCTTTATCTCCTTGCAGCTTTGGTGTCACCAGGTGGTACAGGAAGATGAGGAAGGAGTAAAGCACAGGAGCCCAACAGAGACATCAACAAGAGGAGTATACATGGGAAACTGATCGAGTTGGTCTCTCTCCCACCAGAAGTCTCAGCTAACTTATTAGAGAAATACAAGTGAAAACCACAATGAGATTATTCCTCATGCCAGTGAGAATGGCTGGTATCAAAAAGACTGGAAACAACAAGTGTTGGTGAGAGTGCAGAGAAAAAGGAACTCTCATCACTGTTGGTGGGAATATAAATTGGTGCAGTCTCTATGTAAAAGAGCATGGAGGGTCCTTACAAAACCAAAAATGGAAATACCATATGATCCAGCAACCATGCCTAGGTATGTATCTGAAGTATATGAAAACACTACAATGAAAAGATCTATTCAATATCTCTGTGTTCATAGCAGTATTCACAATAGCTAAAATGTGGAACCAATCTAAATGGTCCATGGACGAGTGGATAAAGAAGGTGTGGTATGTATACTTAATGGAATACTAGTCAGCTATTAAAAAAGATGGAAACCTTGCCTTTTGTGACAACATAGATGGAACTTGAGGTGATTATGTTAAGTGAAATAAGTGAGAAAGTGAAAGACAAACCACTTGGGTGGGATATAAGTAACCAAAGGAAAAAAAAAACTAACAATACAACACAAAAATAACTCTTAGATTCTGAGAAAAATACATTGGTTACCAGAGGGGAACGGGAAGAAGGTGGGATGAATGGGCATGGGGAAATTTGGTAGTGTGACAACACTATAACTTTGGTAGGGAATGTGGGGAGGTACAGTATACTTATCGAGATGTGAAATTGCATTCCCAAAACTTATATAGTATAGTAAAACAATGGTAAAGCTATGAAATTTTATTAAAACATCATAATAAAAAAAATCCTGCCTCATTATTCATTCAGACTGATTCTTAAAGGGATCAACACCTTTAACAGGCATCAGTCTGCCTCCCTTATCCCTTAATTTTGCCTGTCTTCGCTACAGTGGTAGCAGGGGCAGGATACCCTGTGGCCAGCCCTGTGGGTGTTCATTAAATGAGCCTCAGCCAGCCTAGCCTCCCGCCTCTATGGCACACCAAACCATTCTGGGCAAATTCAGTCCATGAACCCAGAGCAAGTTCAGTACAAGCCTTTTAGCCATCGGTTTGGGAATAATTTTTCCTAGCAACACTTGTTGTTTCCAGTCTTTTTCATATAGATAATTTTAGCTTTTAATTTTTCCTAGTTAGGGATCAGGGGAAAAAATTCAAAACATAAAATGCTTCTTAAAACAATACTTTGTGGGCTTTTGAGTTGTGGCTATTATTTTTTCCTTCTGGGCAGTTTAATGTTGTCTTTATAGAAATGATTGTGAGAAATGTTGGTTCCAGGATCCATAATGAAAAGAATGGAGATGACAAAGCCATATATGTCTGCTGCACTTTTATTAAGATGTATTAAAAATAAAATGTCAATCTCCAGAATGGTTTTGTGATCGTGAAAATGAGCTAGTTTTTCAAGTCTGGAGAGAGGGAGACAGACAAACAAAGGAAGAGTAGAGAGAAGGGGGAGGTTGGAGGATAGAGCAGAAAGTGAATGTGTGTTAGGAGATCTCTCTCTGGCTCTCTTTCCTCCCAAATTGACTATTAAATACATTCCCCTCAAGCCCACAAAAGTGGGAGAAGGTCAGGAAAAAGCTGGGGCTCTGGCTCAGTGAACTAGAGTTGTTGGCATTGGTCCACTTGGGAACAGAAATGTGTTCAGACTAGGAGGTCTGCAGCTCAGTTCAGATGGGGAAAACAGAGCTGAGGAAAGCACCAGAGAGGACCCTACAACTTCTAGAAGCACCATGGCTTACAGTTGTGTATCAGACTTTGATAGGGCACCACTTTAAGAGCTTCTTGATCTCTAATGGTCTTTAAGGTTACTGCTGATTTGATTTTAGTCAGTGCCTCCTGCCATCAAATTGAAGTCCTCTTTGACCTCAGACTTAGGAATGATTACATCAGTGTGTTCCAAAGGCTCATGAATTTCCATTAACAAAAAGAACATCCTCTTTTAAAACCTAAGAGTCAAGGCTTAGAGCCTTTCAATAGTCCCACTGGAAATAATCTTTTCATTTATCAACCTAAATTCCAGGGCAGGGAAATGGAGCTTTGACAGTTCTTTCAACAGGAAACAATGGGGAAGATAAAAGATGACTAAGAAAAGACTAGAAGACACAATTTAGTTGGTACCCTCATAACGTGGCTCTGAATATTAAAGATGACACATAGATTGAGTTTTTGATTAAAGTCATTAGTTAGGGAACATTCTCCAGCTTTCTATTTATTTTTCAAGTTATAGAGAAAATAACTCAATTATTTCCTTTAATATTCCTAGACCCCATTCCTAAAAAGATACATTTAAAACAATTCTCTTGAATAGGACAAAGGATTCTATATTGCATATTATCTCCAGATATATGTATTTCTCTTATTGTTTTATTTGAAGACCACTTCCTCCATCCTACTCCTGTAGGTTGAATTGAAATTCCCTCCTATATTCTACCATAACTTACTATTTTATACCATTTTGAATTTGCACTTGTAACACTGTGCTGCATTTGCCAATTACTTGTCTTTATTTCCCTCGAAATGTAATCTCGACCACAGGTCATGTATTCTCTGTGGTATACTTGTCAGTAGACTGCTCAAGAGCTGCACATATAATAGGTACTCAAAAAAACAGATATTGAATAAATGATTGTTAATAATTTATAATGCTCATGCATAATCTTTTCAGGTAAGCAATGGAAGTTTTTGTGTTTGTGTTGCTAATGAGCTGAGAAAGCTGTTCCTGGAGAAAACCATGAAATGACCTTGAACTCTTATTTCATGCTACATGAAAGGCAGTAAGACCAGAGGTGAGGCTGCTGAGGTAAGGGGGAAAATAATGAGTTGGTAAACCACATGTCCATGAGGGTAGAAAAGAAGAAATAGATATATTAAAAAGATAGAACCAAGAGGACATGGTAACATTATAGCATCATTATTTGCTTTCATTTATTGCTTTTTCTAGAATCTGAGCTCACTGAGTACAGAGACCAAGTCTTACTCATATTTATGTTCCTTGGGTTAGCTAAAGAATGTCTAGTACATAATAAAGCTCAGTGACTATTAGAATGAGTGATTAATCCATTCCTGCTTCACAGATATTTTTAAAATCTAAAATCTGCCTCTTATTTTCTACCCTTATCTCCCCACTGTACTTCAGTTCAGGCCCTCATCATCTTTCTCCTGGAGTTTGACAATGAAATTCCAAGTGCCAAAAATCATATGGTATCTTTAAGATGCCTCCCTAGAAGCAGTATGATACAGTGGTAAGAGGCAGGCCTGGATTTAAATCCTAGATCAAAATCTGCTGACTATGTGCACCCGGGCAAATTGTTTAACCTCTGTGGGCCTCAGTGTCCTCGTGGATAAAACAAAAGTATCAGTAAATTCATTCATGGAGTTGTTGGGACAATTTAATGAGATCACAAATATAAATGGTCAGCACGGTACCTATCAAATATTAGATGCTCAGTAAGCATTGGTAAGCATTTTTACCCAAGAAGAGAACCATCATCATATAGTAAGTCAATACAAGCATTCCTGTCCTTTTCAGAGTGGTCATTTTATTCTTACACTCCTGTTAGTAGTGGGCCAGATTAATTCAGTAGGCCCTCATTTTTCACAGGCTTGTACTAATTCACCTTCTGCCTACCTTTGTCTGAAATGTGACTCTACCTGCTACAGTCTCCTGGTTCACCTCTCTCTTGAGTAAACAAATATTGAAGAGGGTGTGTGTGTGTGTGTGTTAATGTAAAGTAAGTACCTTATAAATCTGCCTAAGTCTACCTGCCGACTTGGAGCAGTTTATTGGGTCATTTATTCATTTATTCAGTCATTTATTTAACAAATAAATGCATAAATATCAATGGACAACATGAATGAGGCTATGAGGATATAGTTTCTTAACTTCAAGAGCCTGCAGTCTAGAATAAAACAAAGTTTAGTAAGGAAACTAAGGAGACATTTACAGTATCATGATACAATGGAGAAATAAAGGGAAGTGTGGGAGTAGAAGGGGGCCAACTACCCAAAGTGGGTGGACCAAGGGTACCCTTCTTGCATTCCTGCCAATGGTGGCCCAGTTTAACATAGCAGGTCCCCATTTTTTAGAAAAATAAATTGAGGTATACCAGTTTCATGCTAACCATTTTTGGTTTTTCTTATTTTTCATATTACCAGTTATTTGAGATTTAAATCAAGGTAGCATAAAACAGGTCCAATTATAGAATCCATCTGTTGATAAAAATAAGATTTAACTTATTCACTTATTTATAGTTGTCTTAATGATAAGTGGTGAGACGTGTGTTTGTGGTTTCCTTCTAAGTAATTTATATTAATTACTTTACTTGTTCAATATGAATCCATCTGCCAGGAACTGAGAAGCTAGTCTGTACAAAATGCTCTGCCAAAGCACAGGAATGAATGTTCCATGGAGTTTGACTTCAAAGTGTTTATAGTCTGGGGGGAAGATGGACACATGCATAACTTCTCTGCAAGTCATCCTGTGATCACACCAACCTGGTTGTGGTGGATTCTCTGAATCACATCTCCAGGCCTTTCTGTCTCTCTCCTCTCTCTACTCAGAATGGCTTCCTGACCTTTCAAAACCCCAGTTCTGTGCTGTCATTCCTGTGGCCCAGGGCAAGATGATAAATAAAGGCACACCATCTCTTGTGTGTTTATTTCAAACAAATATACCTTCATAATGACCTGAGATCAGGCTTGAATTTAGGATTTTCAGATCCTTTAGATTTCTGGCCGGAACCTAGCAGTGTTAAAAAGTCACCCTCTATTCCTGAGTCCTGGACCTCAGCCTCCTCCCTTTCCCCCACCCCTATAACATGGGACTTCACATACAAGTGTATGCACAGCTTAGTCTGCAGAGCCAAGCTTCGACCACCCTCCCCAGAGTCACCTCTGGTTACCTCCTGGGCCTAGAGGTATACACACCATCAGCACATTCTGCCTTCAAGATACTGGACTTGGGGAAGAATCCAGTACAGGCCTGGAAGGGGTTGGGAGATATTCAGGCAAGGAACTCTGGGGTACTTAGAACTTGGTCTAGATAGTTAGGGAATAGTGCAGAGTGGGAGAAAGGCCACAGCAGAATTCTGAAAGCATAGGGCACCCAGCAGGGTCTCCTCTTGCTCCAAGTAAGGCCAGTACTGCTGACCCCCGTCCTTGCCTGTGTGATGAACTTGTGCTTATTCCTCAAGATGGAGCACAAGATCTCTTCCTGACTGAATTCCTTCCTTTGTGGCATCACTATATCTTGTATATACCTTTGGACTATGGGCTTATTGAGAGCAGGGACTACTTTTTCATCATATTTGTGTTCTCAGCACAAGGACTTACAATTGGAAGGGCTCAGTGAGTGTCTGTTGAATGAATAGATGGGCAGATGGATGAGGTCCAAGATGGTGGTTCCAGCTGGTGATGTGGAATTGTAATAAAAGATGTCCAATGACCAGGAGACCTTGGGGTCTTCAAAAAGGAGTGTTACTGGAGCTGAGTTTCTGTGAACAAAAAGGATTCGGGGTGGGGGAGAAGTTGAGGAAAGGGAGTTTTAAGCAAAAGGAAACCTATTTCCTACATACAGAACTCAAAACAAATTGCGTAGATCAAACATTTTATACAGATATCTTTCTAATATATATGGAAGAAATAATCTTTTATGGCTCTGCTTAAGACCTTGATTTTGTTTTGTTTAAATATGCATTCAGAGTTCATGTATAGGAAAAGTAGTTCTGACCCCTTCAAGAGCAAGGATATTCTGTCAGACTGAGGAGGGGGAAAAAACAGCTGGAGGCCGGCTAAATTGTTAGAAAAGGGATTAATGTTATGTAAATGTAAGTAATTAATCAGCAAGCGCCTCTAAGCCAAATACCTGAGGTGAAGAGCCCTCCTTTGAGAGGGGAAAATTGCTCTCCACTGATTAAAAATGGACTATCAGACAGCATTCAGATTCATCTTTTGCTTCTAACTTTTCCCAAGGTGTCTGGAGTTGAATGTAATCCCCCATGGCTTCCCTCCCTCAAAGATATAATAAGAAAAGGAGAAGCTGCATGACTTGAGCCAAAAACTAGCTGAAGCTCATGGCTAAAAGAAACAGTAGGAAGAATACAGGACCATGGGAGCTCTCTCTCTGAGGAGCTCAGAGTTGTGGACTGACATCAGGCAGATGCCACTAAATGATAGGATATTCAAAATTATAAGAAAAATTATTTAGCAAATACATTTAGCCTTTTGCTGACCACAGTATTCATTCCTCCTCCTTCTGGAACAGACTCCTACCTGTTGGGTACCAATTCAGGGGCCCAGGGCCATCGGGTTACCCAGATCGCAAGGCTGTGAACATGGCCCAGGACATGGGACGTCGGAATCTCTGAACATCTCATCCTCCAGCCTCCGGAACTGAGTCAGAAATGGGCTGACCTGAGCCCTCCTGCTGCCTTTCCCTGGGAGATAAGTCTCTGTTTCCTGGGCCTGCTAGCTGCTAGTTCATGCATGCTTACAGCTGCCACTGGCATCTTTCCCAACATGGGCAGAGTGCCTTAAGAAGAACAAGCTAACACAGAAAAGCAGGTTCCTAAAATTGATGACGGTATTGTCTCTTGACTGCATTTTTGTGATCAATTAAAATTTATTTAACTTTATTCCTGTGACTGTGCCAGTGTTGGAGCATTTAAGGGGAAAAAGAAGATAAGCAAAGCTTACATTTTGCCTTCAAACTGGAGGGGAGGAAATCATTTTCCTCAGTCCTCTTAGGGTACCTGACTAGGTCTGAAAATTAAACCAACAGACAAGATTAACAAGAGAAAAGCATACAATTTACTTAAGTTGTATGTGACACAGGAGTCTTCCCTTCATAAGGAAATGAAGACCTGAAGAAATGACTAAACCTTAGTGTTTTATGCTAGGTCTGATGAATACAATCCTGTAGAAGTATGGTGTGTCAACGAGTATGAGGTTAGTGGAGCAAAGGAGGGGAAACTTAGCAAGACCTGCTTGTTTAGATTCTTTAGCCATCCCATCCTTTGCTCTTTGGAGATAAGAATGCTTCTTTCTGGTACAGGGTGGGCACCTCTCACAGGAGGGTTTCATAACCTACTTGGCTAGGCGGAATGTCTGAGTGACCTTCTTACTTCTGTTGTCTTCTCAAACTCCTTCAACTTAAAATATTCAACATGCCGAGCTGTTATATATTTGGAGGTAGCATGTCCCATGTTGAATACATGTTGTGTATTCTACTGAATGCACAATTAGATTTGAAAAAAAATCAATACAAGAGGTTAGGATTCTTAAAAATGAAATTTAGGTTGAATATATTTCACTAATAAATGTCTGTACCTTAATTTTAATCAGATATTTTTCAATATTTGAAATTATTATCATTGTTATTATTCAACACTAGAGGACACATAGACTCTACTTAGTTTTTTGCTTGCTTAAGTGTGTCTGTTTTGATGGGAAATGACTGAATAATCTATTAAATTTATAATAGCAATTAATAAAACCACAATTAGATTCTTTTTATAAAATAAAAATATAGAAAGTTATATGTAGAAAGGGGATGCATTCACAGCAATTATTAAGATAAATACATTGTTGTAGTTTCATTATTAAAGAAAAGAATATAGAGTAACAAATAAAAATTCTAAAGAAACAAAAAATGTAAATAATAAGATCAGAAGCTAACATTCTTTAAAATAGGTAGAGCTACAGAATTGAAATATTCAGGACAAATTATTTAAATATAAGCAATACAGTACACAAATATGATAAGTTTAATAAAAAAGAGAGGAAACGATTATAAATTGAAATTAAAGTAGATTCAAAAATTATAAAAGAAGATTATGCACAAGCTTAACTAATTTGAATATCTCAATGAAACTGATGAATCTCTGGGACAAAATAATAACTCCAAATTGAATCAAGAATAAGTAGAAACCCAAATGTACCTAGTACAGCTTTTGGCAGAGAGCAGACATTCAACAAAGTGAATAAATTAACTGGAAAGAATTGAAGCAGGTGTCAAAGTACAATGTTTAGTCAACTTTTCATAAGTGTCATTTCAAAGTTGCATGGGCTTAATATCAACAACACTCTATGAATTGTTTCAGAGTTCAGAAAATGACAGCAATGTGTGTGTCTGTGTTAAGAAACATTATCTGAGAACAAAACCTTTATGTCTATAGCAGCAAAAAAGGAACTCATAAACAAATATTACTTATGAATACATATGCAATAACTCTTGTGACTGCAAAAAAATTTATGATTATATCTGATGAAAATAGATAGTTGGATTTCCACATTTTTGGAGGCCATGTTTGGGTTGTCTGATTTTAAACACAGGCTATGTATGGGGCATAAAAAACAGTTATCTGTGTGTCCCAAGAAGCCATCCCAAAGAGAGAGCAGTATTTTCCATAAATACTTAAAAATATATAAGTTGTGTATAACCTGTGTGAATAAAATTAAAAACAAAAGCACTGAAAGACTTGGAATTAAAAGTGTAGTATATAAGTGGATGAAAAAGATTAAACTTTATGAAGTTGATAACGATTAATTTTAATTTGCTATACCCAAATTAATTTACAGGTAAAATATTTTCAGTCAAAATTTTAAAAGGATATTTTAGGAATTATATATGTGTTTGTTTATATACACTTATGTTTTTCTGAAAGACTAAAAGGGTAAGAAAATCTAATAATGTTTTTAAAAGATAAGTAAATTATTTTTTTACAAGATTATAAAAGTGCTTCAGAAAATAACAATTTTTAACCAGAGTCCTAGGCATCTATCTAGAGTGTAAAAAACTAATTCAAAGGGATATATGCATTTCTATGTCCATTGCAGGACTATTTACAGCAGTCAAGTTATGAAAACAAGTGCCCAAAGTCAGATGAGTGGATTAGAAAGATGTGGTGTGTGTATACACAAACACACACACACACACACACACACACACAAAGGAATACTACTTAGTTGCAAAACAAAAAGATAACTATCACCATTTGTAACAACATGGATGGAACTGCAGGGGATTATGCTAAGTGAACTAAGTTAGAAGGAAAAATACAGATATCAAATGATCTCACTGATGTGGAATATAGAGGGGAAAAAAACCAACTGAACTGACAAAAGTAAACCAAAACAAATCCAGAAATATGACCAGAGAATTGAGGCTACTAGAGGGGGAGCACAAGAGGGGTTGGGGACAAAGGAGGGAGGGGACACAAGGACCATGGTGCTTTAGTGGTGGGTATGGTGTGGTACCACACAACTGAGGACGTCTGGGCCTATTCCCCTAAGTCATACACAGTGTTGTAAACCAATGCTACCTCAATTAAAAAAAGAAAAGAGTATAGATATAAAAAAGTGATTTTTATTTTATGTATTTAAAAACATTTTAAATTTACTAGTGCACTGTAGGAAAACTCATCCAATCCTATTCTGATATCAAAAAATAGCAAATTATTTTGATATCTATAGCAGCATGGTTGCTTTAAGTGATATTATTTCATTAAAAAAAGGGGAATCGCTATCTTGAAAATGTGTGTAAATTTTCATGTCTTGTATACAACTTTTCACAAGTTGTATAACAGCAATGCAGGCATTGTTGAAGATTCTCATGTTTTGATCTACTTTAAAAAGGCATAGAACAAACATATGTTTATATCTATTTATATGTAACATATATGTGTAATGTATACATACGTAATTTTTTTCTAGAAACCAAGTACAGGCAGAAACCAAACCATGATTTTGTTCATTTTCTTTTCTGCTGACCAATTATTCCATTTCCCCCAGCAATTTAAAGAAATATTGGTGACTCTCTCATGGCTTGTAGAACTTGAAGCAGGGGACAGATTTATGAGATAAATGTCCCTACTCAGATACTCTTTCCTGTTAACCTTAAGGTTCATTTTGCCTGATGGTAAGGGCTGCACTTCTATTTAACTGTCTTAGAGTCCATTTAGAAAATTTCAAAACCTCTTTATTTCTGCCTGAGGATGCTGTCCTACACTCTTCCCCCTTGGAGACAAGCAACAAATCTCCACGTCTTTTTAAGCATGGGGAATGATTTACCCAAGCAAAGCAATAAAGTGTGTTCAGAAGTAACTAAACTCAGCATGCCCTGTAGTTACTGCTTGGCTCTGCGATTTCAAACCTATAATTAGATATGTTGTTAGGTTTTGTTTGGATTTAATGACCTTCATTCTGTTTATGACAAATGCTGGAGAGCCGCCCCGTGGGGGAATTGCATGGGGGAAGATGAACTGATGAGAGCTCGTTTTATTTATTTAGTCTTGAGATACAATTTCCTCATTTTTGATTGTTCAACATTCCAGCATGTCAGAAAAACATGGGAGCTTTGTCTGTGGATGTGTGTATGGCGTTGTGTGGGTGAGGTTTGTGGGACAAAATTGAAGTACTCAATGAGCAAAGGCTGAGTTGGAAGGCTTGGCTACATTCTGCCCCTTGGGCAATGTTCTCCTGCATTGTACTTTATTCTTAAAAGATGGTTAATGAAAAGTTGGGCTAAGTTTTGTTTAGTTATGGATAGTCAACAAGTTGACAAACACTTATTGAATTCCTAATGCATGTAAAGTGTTGCACTAGACACTATAATGAAGAAAACAATAGTTTATAATCTACTTGGAAAGACAGCACCAACTTAAAGCAGATAATGATGAAGCAGGCAATAAGAGTTTGTTGGAGAAGATCTTCCTAACCTCTCAGGCAGAGTGAAGCCCTTGTCCAAGTACTATTATGTTAGAACATTGCATAATTACTTATTCGTACACTAGCTTCATTCTAGATAGTGAGTTCCTTGGCAACGGAAACTATCCTTGTTCATGTTTCATTCTTAATGCCTTATATGGTGCTAACATCAGATGGGTGCTCAGAAAATGGGAGTGAGTATGCAGGTTCATGAACACAGTATGGGCGCTTCCACATGGGAGGAAGAGTCCTAATGGTTGCTTGAAGAGATGGTTAGAGAAAGAAGCCTCTGAGGGTGGGTGGAGATGAATAGGGAAGACTTTATATCCATCCTAAAGGGCTGGTGAAAATAGAACATATTTTCAATTGCATGGTGTTATTAGAAGGTATCAGAAGGGGCCCTCTGCCTCCCTGAAGAGTATTTCTTCAATTGGCCCTAGACTCCTTTAAAGTACAATTATGTTTATTAAAATTGAAATCCCATTATGAGGCTTCAGGAGCCAATATTTAATAAATAATCACTATATCATTAGGAAACTTTCTATTTGGAATACTCTCCTGCCATGAAAAAGGTGGAAAGAGAACTAGGCTTGACACTTGAGGATCTGACTGAAGAAGCAGGTCTGAGCAGGATCCTTAGTATGACAATTGGCATAAAAGTAGGTTTCTAGTAAAGAGAAGAGTAGAAACTAGCAGTTGGGTAGGATCTCAAATGTAAACAGGGTGATTTAATCATTGTGTTTGGGCTAAGTAGATTGAATAAACGCACAGATGAGGGTAGTTTGATTTCTTTTATTTATTTTCACTTCCTATATTTCCCAGAGTCAGTGGAGGGAGAATATTTCCCAGAGTCAGCAGCAGGGAGAATCTGCAATTCAAAGTTAACTTCAATAAGAAGAGCTTGGGGAGTAAAGGTAAATTTGTTTCTCTGGCTAGAACGACTAATTGGCCCCATCTGTACAACTGAGAGCAAAGAACAAAAGCACAGGTTGGAATCCATTTTCAAATTCCTGAAAAAAACTCTCAAGTACGGGGTCTATTACTATTAATATCTAACTTAAGGTTGAAAGATTAATTTTAGTTACTGAAAATGTTGCAAACCTCCATAAAAAGTAACACAAATATCAAACACCTGGGAACTACTGGAAAATGAAGGTCAATGTTTTATCTAAAATGTTCTTTCCTATATGGAAGATTAATCAAAGTTTAAAAGTAAACTTTGCACAATGGGTCAGCCCCCTTTTTAATGGGGTCTCAAATTTAAAAGGACAAGCACAGAGGTGCTTAGAGACATGCTTGCGCATAACAAAGAAGCACAAGGCAATCTGTGATTGACTTAAATAAGGCATCACAACCATGTATATATATATTTGTAATTTCTAAAGGTTTGCTAATGTTAAAAGGATTTATTTTGATGTCCAATAGTTCTGTGTTGACTTGACCTGCTGTCTGGGTCTGTTGGTGGCTGAGGTACCTGTGGCATACTCTGAGACTCTGGGCAGGCATGAAATATCTTCATCTAACAAGCTTTCTGGCCTACTTCACTGCAGATGTCAGACAAAATCTGTGCCCTTTGCTCAGAGATAGCTTGGGGCCCTGTGATTTCAAAGGTTTATATTTCACTCCTGCACAGGCCTGCAAACATGGGAAACTGTCTCTAATGTGATTTTCCAAAATGTCCTCCACTCCCATCCCATCCTTGCAGGCAACTAACATAACTTAATAAGGAAAAGAAGAGCTTAATTAAATTATGAAAACATCAGTTTAAATAAGAAATCAGTAATAAACACCTAATATCCAAGTCTCACAAATTCCCAAGTCTCCTGAGTCACAGAGCTCCTCAGAGACAAACACAAAAAAGCCTGTGATGAAAGATTTTTTTGCTTGCCCCTCTTGCTCCTCCTGTACATCCACCTGCAACAAAGCTGCCTACGGGAAGGGAGACTAGGCCATTAGGTTAACGAGGCCAGCTGCTTGCTGGAGGTGGGGGAACTTAGGCAAAATCATGGGAGGAGAAGGGAGGAGAGGGCACAAGGAGAATGGGGTCTAAGGCTTTGAAACTCAGTAGAACTGAGATGGAAGGAGATGAATAAAAGGAGGAAGTGTTGAGAGGGTAGTTGGACAAGACCAAAGTGAGATAATTCACGGTGGACTGATAATTTGCACCCCTGCATACAGTAAGCTTATATAAACGCTCCCTGATGTAACATAATCCATGCTGAATGAATTTAGGAGCTTCTGATAATACATCAACAATTGACACTTAAGTTTATATATATATAATTTCACCCTATACTCAACTGGCATTCTTATTTTCCTCAGTTACTAATCCTAAGGGAGCCATGGCAATTTTTGAAAGACCACACAATAGAGAGCTAGTGATATGTTTAGGCACATTCCTTCAAAAGTCTGCCTTTGTAACTTGATGATCATTAGGGGAAAAAAACTAACTTCCCTCTTTTGAATAAAAAAAGATATTTGTATGAGATTTTGAAATGTAAAGTTCGTGTGATAGGAGAACATTCTCCAGTTCACGTCTCGGCTGACTCCTCAGCACAGCTTTTCTGTTTGCTCTGTGTTGATGATGGCTAGTTGATTTTCCATATCTGGCTCTTTTTGATTAGACACACTGCATTGGGTGATTCCGCAGTTCTGATTGTTCTTTAGTGTCTTCAGTTCATCATAACTACTGTAGAGTATCATTTTACATTAATCTAGGTGGTCTCTCCTCTCCAATTTCATTAGCATTTTTTCCTCACAGTTCCTAAAAGCTCTTATAGCATCTTTCATTTTTAGGCCTATTAAATTTTAAGCTTTTGGTAAATCAGTGCTCATAAACATACTTAATTCTAAAAACCACCACATCTATTCTTCCCTGCCTCATCATTTTCCACGCTGAGTAGTGAACCTGCCTGAGTATTTCAAGCCTACAGGATTATTGGCCTGTGTGATTATATGAAAACATACCCAATAAATTTTTGAGGATGTATATCAAAGCACTTGCTATCTTCAGAGATGTAGTTAATCTTTTAAATTAAGATGAGACTAGTTACAAATAAAGATCATGTACATCATGTACCCCGTTTTTATTTTAAAATAAAGAATTCATGAGATGTTATTTTTCAAACCAGACAACTCCTAGGTGAATCACAGTAAGCCAGGTAAGATTTTAGCTAATACAACTTATCACCTTTTCAAGTAATCAGTCTTGCATTATGCGTCACTTAGTTTCAGAAGTGCAGCCCACCTTACCTCTGGCTTCACTGGTCTTGGACGTAGTGGTTCAGTCTGGGGTTGTCCCATGTAAGTTACACATCTGCATTAGAGAAATAGATGAGAAAAAATAAAAGGGTGCTGGTGAGGAATACTTTTCCAAAAATCTCCATGAGGACTGATAGAGAAGTTCCAATTGATATCTTACTACTTGGGAATATGAATTAATTCACACCATTATTCAGATTTGCATCAGTGATTTCTTAAAAAAGATGTTATCTGTCAAAGTATTGTTCCAATGAATCAACCATTTTACCCACAGTATCAATTTTAATCAAACACTCTACCAAAAAGTATTAGTCTCATTAAGCCACCCACCTCTATCTTTTCCAGCCTACTTTTGCTTGAGTCTGATTTACTCTGAAAAGACTTGAAATCATCAGCAATTTCAGCTTCTCTTATAGAGTTTTTTTTAAGTATTTAAAAATTTTGCCACTCCTTTTTTATGATTCTCAAAAGCAACAACTATCCAAATACTGACTCAATTATGAATCTACTGATTACAAATAAATCTGAAAACATTTGGAAATGAAAACACTTTTTTCTTTAACCTAGAGAAGAATTAGAAAACATTGATTCTTTATCATTTAAACTAAACTTAAGATGTACAACTTAGCTTCCTGTCAGTGAGTACAGACAAGAGACAAGACAAGAGTCATTTCTCACTCCATTTTTCCCTGCTTGGGCTGCCTAAACACTAGGTTTTGTGGATTTTCAGGTAAAAGGGAGAAAGGAAAATGACTAAGTTCATCATTGAAAAGGAGGCCTGGAGTAGATCTGGCTGACATTTTTACTTTCTTATGATATGTTGTACAAGCTTGAGTTCCACTGTGAAAATAACAAACTATGTTTGGAAATGGGGGTTGCGTGGGGCTGATGTGTTCCTACTCTTGGGTGTGCTCCTTGGGGAAGGTACATTTTCTCGGGGGACATTTTGCTAACCTCTTGTTTACAAATGACGCTGCAATGTCAAGGTTGAAAACTCAACCTTGGCTTGGGGGTCTTTTTCCAGTTCATCAGATTTGTTTATTTGTCCTTCAATCTTAAAAAAAATTAAGGTAATTTTTAAAGATCAGGTGATTTCATATAAAAACTCTAGTTTCTGGCTTTCTTGAGAACTCAGAAGATAAAATCAGGTAAGACAGCAATTTTTTAATATTTCCCACAAACTCTAATTGCCTAGAGCTGAGTAGCAGTTGTCCACCCCACAGTCTGTCTTAGTTCCATCATTCACAGCTCTTTCCTTGACATTGTTTCATTTGCCATTTAGCATCAGTCTCATGCTGCTATTTTTCTTGGTAATAGTGAAATATCATATATTGCAAGTGGGAAAATGAAAGGCATGCTGAGAAATGTTTTTTTCCCCCAAGATAAATGACAGATCATGTTTATTTGTGCAAGTGAAAAAAAAAATCTATGTGTTTAATAGACAAACAAGTTGGATCTGTGTCAAAAGAACAGCTTTGGGTACCTAGTCATCCTACAAATTCACATTACCTTCATGGACCACGTAGGCATTAGAGTTTGAAACCCTTGGATTATTACATTCTCTATATCAGTGGTTCTCAACAAAGGGGTGTAGAAGAACATCAGCATCATCAGTGGCTTTTTCAAAGCACACAGCCTTCCACCAGGACATAATGAGAAGCCTGCCCCTGTGACGGCTTCATCTGATCAGAGAAGCTGTCTAAGAAATTCTGACATAATTTGGTAGAGAAGTTCCTATTTGGTCTTCAGATAATTCTTTTAATAGGTAAAATCTACTGAAAGATACACTGATGTCTTTATTCCATTTTCTTTCCTCTCTCCCACCCCAAAATAGAATGCCTGTCAACTATGGAATTCAGACATTATGCCTTCCGACCATTACACAGCTAAAGGTGTGTATACAAATGGTGAAAAGCTACCAAGAATCTTCTTGCAATTAGGAAGTTCTTCCTTCAAACAGTCAGAGTTGGGGTAAAAGTTATCTGACATTTTTGAAACTGTGTTAGGATAATTATATAGAAATCAGGATACCTCTAGACAGGTAAGTCACTAATCTGAGAACGTGGGGAGTCTACTAAAATATCAATGTTCATGAATCCATGATGTCATTGATCTATTTAGTAATTGGGTTGGAGGGGCTGTTGAGAAAATGAACATAAAGACCACATATGAAAAGAACTCTGACCCACGGCAACCAGTCTAAGAAGCTAAACCATAACTTCTACAGCAATTAGCCCCAAACTGCCAGGATTTAATCAGTAACTGCTAGCTTCCCTAATTTTTGTCCCTATTTGCTAAGTTAGAAATCTTCACTTCTAACTTAGCAGTAATGAGATAGCCAAATATACTCTCCTAACCAATTTTATGGGATGCTCCCTTCCAGTTAGTTAGGCTCCATCTTCCACTGCCAACAACTCCCAATCAGGCATACACAACTCCTTTCCTTTCTTCCTATAAAGCTTTCAACATTGTCCTACCTGCCTTTGTTTCTGCCAAAGGCAAGTGATATTGCTGACTCTTTTACTATAGCATTTTCTGGCTGAATAGCCTTTGGGTAGGTCTTTGTTTATTTTCATAGGCTCCACGAATCAATATTTTCAGCACGATTTCCAGATTATTCTGTTGCATACCAGCATGTAAGAGCTTCTGCTGTAGACTACTCCTATGTCTAGCAAATTTCATAAGGATCAGTTGTGCACATGTGGGGGGAAAAGGGTATAGCTTCTGTACCCTTTGTCCCATCCCAAACCCAATTGAAACAGAAATGGCTTGGGAACATTTTTATATGAGTTCCTCCTCCAGGTGATTTTTATTAATCAGGGGGACTTGGGAGATGTTGGACCATGCTGCTGTCCACAGGCTTGTGCATAGCTGGCAGAATATAAGGCTTATTATAAATAGATTTATACACTTATAAATATGTAATCTGAGTCTCCATTCCTGAAGATACTGATGTTTTAAGTTTGGCTCCCCTGATGATTCATATGGGTAGCATGTTTTGGGAAATAGTGCTCTACCTATGTGATTCTCAAATAGCAATGTTCATATAAATCCCCTGGGCTCTTGTACAAAGGCAGATTCTGAGTCAGTAGGTCTGAGGTAGGACAGATTCTACATATTTAACAAGCTTCCATATGATGCTTCTGTTGCTGGTCTCCAAACTACGCTTAGAGCATCAATGCTGGCTGCACAATAGAACCAAATCGGGAAATCACCTCAGGGCTGAGACTCAGGCATCAGGTGATTCCTATGCACAGACCAAGACCGATAATACTGGTTCATCTGCACACTACATGGTCACATGATTAGAGAAGTATTTTTACAACAATGACAGCACAAGCAACTGCCAAGAGCGCTGCTGAAATCACGTGTCACTCACTCTTCAATATAGCTTTGTGGTTCTTAAAATTTCCCATGGGTATGAGGATGCTGTAAGTCTACCAAATGCATCAAAAAATAGTTATTCCAAAGAACTCCTGTCGAACCATCTTGTCTTTTGCTTTAAGAGGCTTCCTGTTGAGAAGGCAACTCAGAATATCCCATGCCACCAGCAACTGGAAATCCATGAACTGAGAGATACAGGTCTTCATTACAGAGGAAATTTTCTTAAGATCTATTTGTTTATACGCAAAAAAGAACAAAAAGCAAAAATCCTGGTAGTCAGATCTGTATATTTTTCATCCTTCTCTAGGCTTCGATTGATTATAAGAGTAAAGGAGATGATTGTGTTGTTGTTGATGAGAAGGCAAATTTGGATAGGCTATAATCACAATTCACCCTCCACCAGATGGCTTCATCCTGTTGCCAAGCATTTGATGAACTGTTTCATGAAGACTGTTATGGCGCTGGGTTAATGCTCAAAGCCTGCAGATTTGAATGGACCAATGTGAAGTTGCTTACCAGATCCTTGGATGATTGGCTTGTTTTTGCTTAGAAGATAAATAAGCTGGTGCATAATAAAATCTAAGAAAGCCTTTCCAGAAGAAAACAAGCACAAATCCAAGGATTATGTTCGAGCAAGCACATGATGGTTTCAAGTGAGCATGTATGGCAACAGAGTTAAA
This sequence comes from Scalopus aquaticus, assembly GCA_004024925.1. Classification (NCBI taxonomy): domain Eukaryota; kingdom Metazoa; phylum Chordata; class Mammalia; order Eulipotyphla; family Talpidae; genus Scalopus; species Scalopus aquaticus. The sequence goes on from PVIJ01015848.1 coordinate 29,213, forward strand.
CAAAACTGTGAGAGCAGGCATGAAACCATTTTATCACATGTTAATGGACACAGGTTTAAAAAATCATCTATCAAAAAATGCATTACATTTTGGCTGATAAACAACCCAATCTGCCTGTGCTCTGTAATTATCCAGAGCAAAACATCTTCTATATAATGAATGGCTGTTGTTTTCAACTATATTAGTGTATAAACAAAGGTATCTCTAAGAAATACTCAGATATCTGAAGCCTGGGTCTTGGTAGAGAAGATGAGTGTGAGACAGAGCCCATTTGTGAATATTGTGCTGTGGCTGGTGCCCAATTCCCTGGTAGAGGTTGGGGGGTTAGCAGGGAAAATGCAGCAGAATGCCCAAGTGGAAAACAATAAATTATCACTTACAAATCAGTGTGTGTCTAGTTTCAGAAATATAAGTTACCCCTTAAATATTGATATCCATTGGTGAAGCTGGTGGACATGAATCATTTCAACATATGTACCTTTATTTTGACAACAAATTTGATCTGAGTTCAAAGGTTTTCTGAATTCAAAGGTTCAAAGATTTTCTGAATGGAGAAATCTAAAATATAATTGATTGGCTGAACTTTGATCAATATTTAACAGATGGTGATAAAGAGACTCCAGATCTTTATTGCCAAAGGTAATAAATTTTTAATTAAAGCCTTTCATTATAACATAATGGTAGAGTAATAATGCTTTCTTTGCCTTATATCATCATTGTATGTTAATACCCATGGAGATAAATGACAAGAAAAATAAACCTAGCAATATCACTGAATACAGAGATAAGAGAGATTTCTGTGGCACAATCCGGAGCATTTCTGATGACTACCTTATCAACAGGTACTAGAGTCAGAAGCACAATATTGAACTGCTCATGCCCTTGTCCCAGTCACCCACCACTGACCACACAGTGGGAGCTCCCTTCTAAGTGAGTGGTGGGGGCTTCCACTCCCCTGCACCTACCACACAACAGCATCTCATTCAGACCCAACTTTTAGACATGTGCAGCCATGAGAACCGGCTGTGTCATACTGTGCTCCAGAATATTTGCCACTCAGGAAAAGGCTGGGAAGTCTGAAGGTTGTGAATCACATGCACAAAAGGAAGAGTTATAGATTTGAGCTCGCTTCCATCTTCAGAGAGAGAACTTGTGAGGCAGAGGGGAGAGAGCCCTCCTCAGTCCAGCAGAGCACCTTTAGGAGATTTTGAACAAGCCCAAGTAGTTGTCAAAATTGCCTCTAAATCCACATTGGAACAAGGAACTACCCACTGGCTAAGACCCCCAAAATGATACTTCCTAAAGTTCTGTGGGTAGATATCAGGCCCAGATAGCTTCTCCCTAAAACATAAGTTAAATAAAAAATATTATAATAAAATAAGCAATAAATAAATAAAATAAGCCTGAGGAAAAATTCAAGTAAAGAGAATTATTTCAAGACTCAGAAAGTGTAAATATTTGCAAATTAGTTGCTATGGGAAACAGAATTAAAAAATAAAATGCATCTGTTTGGGTGTTCACTGACAAACCAGAAGCTCCCAGGGGTCAGAAGTTGAATGCTCTGTTCCGTTGGTCTCTTAATAACACGACGATTTAACACTCTGTGGAACCCAGAGGCCCCCCACTGGGTTCCTGTGAGTGGGACCTGTCTGTCCAGGAGGCTGGCAGAGAGAAGACAGCAGCCAGCAGGGAAATCAGATGTTGCTGCAGGAAGCCAGGGAGGGTAAAAGCAGAGGAAGGAGGCTGAGGTTTTTACCCAGGAAGCAATTTCTCTGCTTATCTCCTTACACTTGTCTTACTTTTGACACATTTTTATTGACCTAGGACTGCATAGAATATTAAACTTCCTTAAATTATTTTTGTACGATTTCCTATCTGTGGATTCTGCATTGGAATATCAAGTGGCATTTCTTCAATCCTTCTTGTCAAAATTTTGCTCAAACATGGGTTTAAGGAGAAACTAGCACACACTCGTTTCTGGCACTGAGGGTGAGACGAGTATTACTCTTATTTCAAATTTAAGAAGCAAGACACTAGTTTTTTAAAGTTAGGAGTCACATGTAATTCCCCCCAAAACCCACAAGGTAAATGTGATAATCTCCACTTTGTGGACTGAGCAACTGGCTCCCAGGAAGGTAAAGAAACTTGCTCAGGGTCACATGGAAAAGTGGGATCTGAAGTTAGGTCTACTTTACTCCAACACCCTTTCTGTCATAACCATGCTCTCCTCTCAAAATAATACATGCCCTTTATAGCAGTGCACACCTAAAACTTCTATAATATTACAATGCAACATTACCTCAATAAAAGTTTTTGAAAAACCACATTTCCAGGCAACTTTGGTTTCCTCTATGATTTCCCTATCTACTGGTTAAACTGGTCTCTTAGGCAGAATTACAGTCCTCTGTTATTTTTCTTAATAGCCACCTTCCCTGGTTCTCTTGGGTCAGTTTGCTGTGCCTACTTGAGCCTAGATAAGGAGTTCACATTTTTTTCCCTCACATGCATTCTCTTTTGGGCCAGTCACACTTGGCTGCCAATTATCTGTCAGCCAATTATTAACCAATTACCACCGATCTGTTAATAATTCACCGGGAAAAGAAAGGAAAAACCTTAGATAATGCTGAGAGAATAATTTGTCCCCACTGTCTCATCTCTGTTACAAAAGAAGCTTAAAAAAACAAAGCTACCCAAACCAATATTACTCACCTTGATAAGTCACCTTATTCAGTAGATGTGATTTCAAATGATTTTCTATGAAAATCAAATCCACTTTTAAAGGGCAAAAATTTGGCATAATTCACATATTCAAAAGAATATGATGTAGATTCTGAAAGCAATTCAAACTTACTCCAAAAATAAAGTCTGAGCAATGATGGTGTGGCTGGAATAAACACAAAGTCTTTCCAAGTGACCACTTTATAATACATTTTTGTGAATAAGAATTTTCTGGTATGTTATTAAAAACTTAGAATCATTTTCTTATGATTCCACTTACTGAGAAGTATCCATATCTTTCCAATAAATATTATTTTATACCTAAATTAGATATAATTGGCTTATGTTACTTACAATCAAAAACACTAATTAGTGGAACCTGGAATGATGTGTTCAAATAACAGACCGTAAAATATGACCTTAAATATAAAACACGGCTTACTTGAGATGTGGAAGCATGCACTGTGATTTATTCTATTCTAGCTCGGTTCTATTTTATACACTACAGAAAAAGTGGCTCAGTGGTTTATTGGAATTCAGATCATGTACCTCATATGAAACTTTAAGGAACCTGGAAGAAATTGTGAGATTATCAAAAGATGTTGGCTACTTCTTGTGGCTTTCAGCAAAGGTGATATTAAAACTACATTTAACAACTGGCATGTCCCTCGGCCCAGCAATCGGAATGGACGACAGCAGGGAATGGACCTTGAGGCTCTGTTGGGCCCTTTACTACTCTTCAGTCATCACTCATGGTCCTGGGAGGGAGGGCAGGTAGAGAGTGATGAAGGAAATAGAAAGAGACTTAAGGCTGTTGCTCTTTCAATGTTTGAACAGTTTTGGTCTCACGGATGAACTGGCTGAACACCACTCTAGGCTTTAGGAAGATAAAAGCCCTTGTCCTTCTTGACCTATTTAAGAGTCAGGAAGAGAGTAGAATGCAGCTGAACCTTCTCTTGTGGCCAGTGATTCAGGGTCTGAGAGGGAGAATAAAAGCAGGGCGATGAAGGAAGCTGAGTGCATGAGGCAGTGTGCAGGACTGTCCTCCAAAACGGGGAAACCCTGGCTCCTGGCCCCTCTCCCACCACTAAGGATCCTGCTGGGCCTTTTAATTCTGATATTTGATGTACGACTATAATTTGGCTGCTCTACAGAAATGTGGGACCTTAATAAACCCCTCCCCCACCCAAGACATTTTCTGCTGAGTATCTTATGCCTATCAGAGGTGATCATTACCCCATAGTTAGACACTCCCCACTAGGCCACATGCTGGGGTGGGGGAGAGACTGACTCTGGTTGCCAGCCGACCCCATTGCCATGGGCTGTGCCACTGAGGTTGCAGGTTAAGTGGGATCCAATGCGCAGGGCCCTCCGCCTATTGCTAAGAGATGGAAACTAGAAGAGTATTGGGTATGGTACAGAGCTAAGGACCATGATTTTACAACAAATGGCTTTAGCTCCAGTCTATAAATTTCTTCAGGAATTGAATAACACTGGCAACTAAGTAGGGTTTTAAAGAAGCTAAACTGACAAAAAATATTCAGCTTAGCAAAAAGAAGCCCAGGCATGATACTCAACTCCTAAAACAAATTTCAAGCTCCACAATCAACAGGCAGGGGAGAGTGAAGCAGCGCCCTGCAGAGGAGTTGTTCCTTACATGCTACTCCTTTAGGGTCCTGTAGGTCAATGGAAACCTCATCAGGACAAGAGTCTGGAGGCCAGATGGCCGGCCTGGCACAGGAGCGGAGCGTATGCTACAGAGCAGTGTCATGCATCTTCAGTTCCCCATATAGATGTGAGCGCCTACTGTGGAGTTCCTGCTTTCCTGCCACTAATGGTTATTCAGCACAGGTGGGGGAGGGGAGGACTTACATTTATCAATTAATCACAGATCGACAGTGAATAGAAGCCATAGCTAGACTTACCTGTCACCAGGGGTCCGGGTCTTAGATTTGGATGATTGGTCTCTTAAGGGTGGGGTTGAGTACATATTTGATTTCACGTGAGATAGTTGTATTATGCTGGGAATCCTAGAATTGTGAGTGTAGTACTAAAAGGTTAGTGTAAGCCCTGGGCAGCCGTGAGGTGGGATGTAACAAACTATGGTAGCTTTTTATTCTGCTTAACAAACTTTCTTTCCCCCTTCCTTTGCATGAGAAGTTTCTGCTCCCCTGGCCACCAAATGGCCACTGAGAAGAAGCTTGGCCTGATATACAGAATCACGAGCCCTCTGTTTGACTGACCTGGCCAATCAAAGCATCCTGGGAAATGCTTTGTTCTCCTGTGGTCTCATGTCTCCGTGGTCCCATGTCTACTCAAGTAGACACAGGGAGAAATAAGCTTTCCCTGATGACGGTGCTTTGGCAACCACAGTCAGTGACTGAGGACCCCATCACAGAGAGAGCTAACTGAAGGGACAATACAGTGGAGCTAAGTGCCCAGTTCCAGATCCTGAAGCCCTGGTTCCCAGATTCCATACTCTTCCAAAGTTTTTGTGAGCTACCTTAGCATCTGACTTTCTTTATAAATATATATGAATTACATACATATAAATACATAATTACACATATACGTAGAATTTTACGTTTATGAGTTTAGTTTCCTTCACTTGCATCCAAAACAAAGTACCATGCAATATAACCTAGAGTTCTCTAAGTACTAAGAGAATGAGCAAAATAACCCCCAAATTGTGCAGCTCTCTTTTAACACATACTATTGAAGTAAATCTGCTCTTTTTTTTAAATATAATATTTATTTTTGTTAGTCGTATCTTTTACATTATTATGTATTCCCCATAAGTTACCCACCACCTGTTTACCCGTGGAGCCATCACCATAGTCCTCTGTGCTCCCCTCCTCCCCCCTCTTGAGCCCTCCCCCTCCCCTCCTTCCCTGCTGAATGTTGCTTTCTTATTTGGCTCCCCTATATTCCTGTTATAAGTGAAACCATTCGATATTTTTCTC
>PVIJ01015849.1:0-34865 GCA_004024925.1 Scalopus aquaticus
GAAAAACAAAGACCATATGATCATATCAATAGACGCTGAGAAAGCATTTGACAAAGTGCAACACCCATTTATGATAAAAGCCCTTGAAATCCTTGGGATAGAAGGAACATACCTCAACATAATAAAAGCCATATATGACAAACCCACGGCCAATATTATCCTCAACGGTGAGAAGCTGAAGGCCTTTCCCCTAAGATCATGCACAAGGCAAGGATGTCCACTCTCACCATTACTTTTCAATATAATACTGGAAGTCCTAGCCAGAGCAATTAGACCATTTTTAGTTTTGTAAGTTAATTCCAGATCACTTTCCAAAATGCCAAAACGGCATACTAGTTTCCATTCTTACTAACAAGGCAGGCTCTTCCTCCACATGCTTTCCAGCACTTGTCATTGAGGGTCTTTTTAAAATGTGCCATTTTCACAGGTGTGAGGTGGTATCTTATTGTGCTTTTGACCTGCATCTCCCTTACTAAAAGCAATGAAGGGCAATTTTTCTTGTGTATTAGCCTTCTGGACATCCTTTTTAATGAATAGTATGTTCATATCTGCTGCCCATTTATTAATTGGGTTACTTGTTTTTTAACTGTTAAATTGAATAAGATTTTGGTATGTCTTGGATATTAACTTCCATGTTGGTTGTGTAATGTGCAAATGTTTTCTACCATTCAGTAGGATGTATTCTTAATCTACTTGTATTTTCCTTTGCTGTGTAAAAGCTTCTAAATTAGGTAATCCCAATGTTAATTTTTGCTTTTATTCCCCTTCCCCTAGGGATTAAGTATCTAAAAACATCTTTATTGAGGTCATGAAATTACCAGTGTTTTATTCTATATATTATTGCAGGTATAAATCTAAGTAAAACCCATTTTGAATTTATTTTTGTGCATGGAATTAGAGCGTGAACCCACTTCATTCCTTCACATGTGACTATTCAGTTTTTCCTGCAATATTTGTTTTTTTTTAAGATTTATTTATTTATGCATACAAGAACTGAGGTGTAGGCAAGAGCTGTGTTGGGGGGGGGGGTGTTGGTGAGAGGATTCCCCAGAGACAGAGTGTGAGTAGAACAAGTGGATTTACTGAAATACACTGCTGAGCAGCGGGCGAGGCAGGAGAGGTCTGCTGCACCATGTGGGAAGCTCCCTGGCAGGGGATCGAACTCATGTCCATACAGAATTTGTTACAGAGACTCTCATTGTTATAGAGACTCTTCACAACTACTGGATGGTTGTGACTCCATTATATGAACTGAGTATTGATATTTACATGGATTTCTTTCTGTCCTATTGATTTTGTTCCATTGATCTATGTGTCTAGTTTTATTCAATACCGTATTATTGCTTTATAGTATCATTAAAGTCACACCTTCATTTGACTTCTTTTATGGCTCCATAAAATTAATGAGCTTTTGGTGTTCCAGGCTTCTGTCTATTGGGCGGATAATACTACTGATAACCCACTTTGTAAGGTTATGGTGCAGTAACTCACTGAAAGCTCTTAATTCAATTTGGGTTCGTTAAATGCACTTAACAAATGTCCTTATTGATTACATTTGCACATAGACTCTTCTGTTGGGATCCCTTCACTTTTCAAATTGTACAGTTTACAGAATACTTGAACCAACTTCAGTGGTCTTTTCCTGGGATTCACATGTTTGCTTTGGTGGGACCCAGAGAGGCCATTCAGCATGTCAGAGTCTCTGCTTCCTTCAGCCCCAGAGTGGCCAGTCATCCCAGATCTCTGGTCTCTGTGTCTCAGGGGTAATCAAGAAGCAGCCCACTGAAGCTCCTAATGTATACGTTTTTAATGGTCCCATGAACTTTCTCTGACTTGGCCTGAGACAAAGGACCAACCAACCTGTCCCCTGCCAGAGTCCTAGTGAGACAGACATAAAAGACTCTAGAGAAGTTTCTCTTCACAGAGTTTTCTTTAACCTTGGGAACCCTGGATCAGGTGCTCTCTCCTCTTCTTAATGGGATTGGAATGACTCTTGTCCCTTTGAAAATACACACTTGATCTGTACCCTTGCTTTGAAAAATGATATGTATTACATCCTGATGCTTCATGTGAAACTTCTCATTTCATATCCTGTTATTATAACTATATTACCATTATTTTAAAACCTTGTAATTTTTTGAACAGTATAGGATTTCTCCCTCAGGTATGGTCACTGTAGCTCTCCCACCACCAAGGCATGCATAGTCCTCCACAATAGTTCATTGTACTTCCCCCACCAACCCCTCCTGCCCTTCCCCGCCTGGATGCCTAGATATATGGTTAACTATCAAAGGTTAGTTTTAAAGTTTGTCTTTGTCTGAACCTTTGTTTGTTTTCTCTATATTCCACATATCCAGTATTTCTCTTTATCCTTATGGTTTATTTCACTTAGCGTAATTCCTTCCAGCTTCATCCACATTGCAGTAAATGCCATGAGTTTATATTTTTGATGACTGAGTAATATTCCCATTATATGTAATATGTACTACATCTCCTTGATCCAGTTATCTTTTCTGGGGTATTTACATTGTTTCCATATCTTGACTATTGTGAATAGTGCTGCAATAAACATACAAATGCAGCTTTCCTTTGGAATTGGTGTTTTTGTGTTCTTTGGGTAGAGACCTAAGAGTGGAATTGTGGATCATATGGCAATCACAAGCCTTTTAAAATTTTTTTTATTTATTTTTGCATAGAAGAACTGGGGCATAGGCCAGAGGTGTGGGAGTGAGAGGATTCACCAGAGACAGAGTTGGAAATGGAACAGGCAGAGTGAGTGAAATACACTGCTAATGGGAGCAGCGGGGGAGATAAGAGAGAGATATGCTGTGCCATGTGGGTTAGCTCCCTGGCCAGGAATTAAATTCAGGCTGTAGCAGTGATAACATTGAGACTTAACTGAGACTTTGCTTTTCATAAGGGGATGGACCAATCTACACTCCTACCAACAGTGTAAGAGGGTTCATTTATCTCCGCACCCTCAACAGCATTCTCGTTTCTGGTTTTTTAATATGGGCCTTTCTCACTGTTGTGAAGTGGTAGCTCAATGTTGTTTTGATTTGTTTTTCTCTAATGATAAATGTTGATGAACATATTTTCATAAGCATGTTGGTCATCTGTATGTATTTGGAGAAGTGCCAATTTTGCTTTTCTTTTTGATTAAGTTGTTGCTTTGCTTTTGTTGACTTGTATGAGCTCTTTGTAGAGATTCCATATCAAGCCTATGTCAAACAGATGGTGTCAAATATTTGATATTTCTATATGATGTCTCTTCATTTTTGTTAATACCTCTTTTGATGTGAAGAAGCTCCTTAATTTGGTGTATTTCCAGTTCTTTGTCTTCTCCTTTGCTTTTGTTGCTGCTAGAAATGAATCAGCAAAGGTGTTTATGAAGTTTATCTCCTGGAATATTTTGCATACCTTTTTTATGGTTTCAGGTCTTTTATACATGTCTTTTACAGACTTTGAGTTGATTTTCATGCATGGTATAAGATAGTGGTTTAGTTTTATTTATTGCATGTGACCATCCACTTTTCCCAGCACCATTTGCTGAAGAGGCATTCCTTGGTAAAATGTCTATTCTTTGCTCCTTTGACATAGTTTAGTTGTCCATAAAGATGTGATTTTATTTCTGAGCTCTCAATTCTGTTCCATTGTCTCCGTGTCAGTTTTCATTCCAGTACCATACTGTTTTCTTTCTTACGGCTTTATAGTAGTGATTGAAGTCTGGAAATGTGGTACCCCTAGGATTCCCCTTTTTAGATAGGAGACCTTTGTCGCTTTGGGGTCTTTTGTGGTTCCATGTGAATTTCAGTAATATTGTTCCACTTCTTTGTATAATGCCATCAAGATTTTTATTGGGATTGCATTGAATCTGTAAATTGCTTTGAATAGTCTGGCCATTTTGACAATGTTGATTCTTGCAACTAATGAGCAGGAAACATCTTTCCATTTCTTTGTGTCTTCTATTTCTTTTAAGAATGTTTTATAGTTTTCCTTTTATAGGACCTTTACCTGCTTAGTTAGGTTTAGTCTCAGGTATTTAATATTTTTTGTGAGATTATAAATGCAATAGTTTTCTTAACTTCTTACCTCATTGTTTGCCTGTAAAAAGCAGATGATTTCTGTTTGTTGATTTTGTAGCCTGCCACTTTGCTTAACTGGTTGATTTAATTAGTTTTACTGTGAAGTTTTGGGGTTCTCTCTATATATTGTATTACCTGTATAATAATGATAGCTTTACTTCCACTTTTTCAATTTGGATGCCTTTTTATAGCTTTCACTTTTCTAATTCTTCTAGCTACAACTCCTAATACTGTGTCAGTGAACATCCTTGTCTTGTACCAGATCTTAGAGGAAAAGCTTACAGTTTTTCACCATTGAAAATATTAGCTATGAGTTTATCATATTTGGCTTTTATTATGTTAAGATATGTGCTATTGAATTACACTAACTGATTTTCAGATGTTGACCCATCCCTGTGTTCCTGGCATAAATCCCATTTGGTCATGATGTATGATCCTTTTAATTCATTGTTGGATTTGGTTTACTAAGATTTTATTGAGGAATTTTTCATCCATGTTCATTAGGAGATTGGGCTCTAGTTTACTTTCTTATTTTTTTTAAGATTTTTTTTTATTTATGCATACAAGCTGAGGTACAGGCCAGAGGCATAGGGCAGTGAGAGCGTTCACCAGAGACAGAGTGGGGAGCAGAACAGGCAGATCTACTGAAGTACAATGCTGAGAGGAGCAGCGGGCAAGGCAGGAGAGGTCTGCTGCGCCATGTGGGAATCTCCCTGGCCAGGCGTCGAACTCGTGTTGCATCTGCCAACAGTTCCACAGCACAGCACTTAACCACTGTGCCACCAGAGAGGCCCTATTTTTCTTTTTTGTGTTGTCTGTGTTTGCATTTGGTATTAGCGTATTTTGGGCTCATGAAATGTATTTGGAAGTATTCCATCTTTCTCGACTTTTCAAAAATTCTGAGAAAGGTATTAGTTCATTTTTGAAATTTTAGTAGAACTCACATTTAAAAGCATTTAGTCCTGGACCTTCGTTTTTTGAGAGTTTTGATAACTGTTTCAACTTCCTTGCTTGTAATTGGTTTGTTCAGGATTATGTTTCTTCCCTATTCAGTCTTAGACAATTGTATAATTCTAAGAATCTGTCCATCTCATCAAGGTTGTTGAATTTGTTTGCATGTTAATGTTCATAGTAATCTCTTATTATCCTCTGAATGTCTATAGTGTCTGTTGTCACTTCTCCTATTCCATTTTTTGATTCTATTTTAGTTTTCTCCCTTTGTTTCTTAGTGAACCTAGCTAGAGGTTTGTCTATTTTGTTTATTTTTTCAAAGAACCAACTTTTAGTTTCATTGATCTTTGGGCTTTCTTTTGATTTCTATTTCATTACTTTCTCCACTAATTTTTTTTATTATATCTTTTTATTGTATTCTTTTTCTAAGTTTTCTTGTATACCTACTGTCATTTGAATATTTTATGTCCTTATTTTTCTAGTTCCTTAAGATGAGTGACAAGGTTGTTTGTGCTCTTTCTTGTTTCTTGATGTGAAATGTATTGCTATGTAAATCCCTCTTAACTGCTACTTTTATTGTGTCCCACATTTTCTTGAAAGTTGTGTCTTCATTATCCTATGTCTTAAGATATTTTTTATTTTCTCATTAACCCTGTGGTTTTTCAGTAGAGTGTTATTCATCTCCACATGTTAGAGGATTTCCTTATTTTCTTTTTGTATTTTATTTCTATTTCAATACTTTTTCTTATCTTGAAGTATTTTCAATATGTCATCAATTATCTTCTTGCCTGTGTTGTTTCTTCAGAGAAATCTAACATTAGCATTATTAGGGTTCCTTTATAGGTTATCTGTTTTTCTCCCCCATCAGCTGCATTTTTTTTCTTTGTCTTGAACTCTTTTTAGTCTTAGTACTATATGTCTTGCGGTAGGTCTCTTTTTAGCTAGGTAGCCTGGGATTCTTTTGGCTTCCTGTATTTGTATATCAGTTCCTTCTTCAAGTTTGGGAAGTTTTCTTCCATTATTTCTTTAAATAATTTTTTATCTTCTGTCTCTCTTATCCTTATGGGATACCTATGATTCCTATATTTCTTCATGGTGTCAAATAACCCTTAAATTGTCTTTTCAGTTTTTTCCTCTGTATCTCTCTTTACTTTATTGTGATTCTTTCCCCATTTGCATCTTCAGGCTTACTGATTCAATCTTCCTTTTGGTCTATACTATTTCTTTGGCTTTGTGTAGAATTTTTCATCTCTTCCATTGATCTTTCCACATCATGAAATTCTATTATTTACTTATTTAAAATTTCAATTTTGATCTAGTGTTCATTGTGTTTCTCACAGCATCCACTTGGTTTTCTAAGTTTTCTTGCATATCTCTGAACTGTTTTACAGATTTTTCTTTGTATTCTTTCAATTAATTGATTTTCTTAATTATGGCAGTTTTGAATTCTGTATCTGATGGGATGAAAAAAAACTCTTCTGTGTCTTTGTGGTTGGGTCCTGGGGATTTGTTTTCTCTCTGTGGTGTTGTTTCCCTGAGGACTTCCTTGGGCATTTGTATTTTTCTTTCTCCCCATGAAAAAAAATCTATCTTCTTTGGATTTTCTCTGCTGTAGATGAGGCTTTGGTTCTCTCTGGGTCCTCCGCTCCCACTTTTCTGCACACTTACCAGTCATTGGGTACAGCATCTGCGGCATTGTGCAGTATGGGGTGTTGCTGGGATCTCTTCAATAGCTCTCCCTGTCTGGGTTCCAGTTGTCATAGTGTTTGGGACTGGGCTGGCATGAGGCTGTGGTCATGGACCACTTGGAAGCTCACCCTAAAGCTTCTCAGGCTAGGTTCTGGACAGTGTGGCAAACAGGCTTTACTTATGTTTTATTTTCTAAGGAAAAATAACGTTTCTTTATGCTTAAAAAATTGAAATAGGGGCCTCCTTGGTGGTGCAGCAGTTAAGCACTGAGCTGTGGAGCTGTTGGCAGCAGCGATGCGAGTTTGACGCCCAGCCGGAGAGTGTCCCATGTGGTGAGGCAGACCTCTCCTGCCTTGCCCTCTGCCTGTTCTGCCTGTTCTGCTCCCCACTCTGTCTATGGTGATCCCTCTCACCACCCCACACCTCTTGCCTGTACCCCAGCTTGTATGCATAAATAAATCTTTAAAAAAAAGTTGAAATAGTTAAATAGAGGTATATCTTATAATCTGGGGTTTTTAGAACAAAAAATAAGGCGAGTGTTATTCTTTTATCTGCCAGTAGACCTTGAGGAAGGCCATTACTTCTCCAGGGTTCTTATTACTAAAAATAAAGCTACAGTATGTATGATTGGCTAGTACCTCAGTAATATGTGTAACAAACTACATTAAAAGTTCAGTAGTTTAAAGCAATACCCATTTATTACAGCTCACTAATTCTCAACCGACACCCTATCTTCACTCTAAAACCTTCCATTCCAGCAAAAGCCATGATAGTTGGAGCATGTAGAATGAAGTGTATGTATTATAGCTCTCACCAAAGTAGATGTTACTTAATGCAGGAACTCTTTTGTTGAAGCCCTGCATTTTTCTCCAGGTCATAACTAAGCCCATGATTTTATTCTCAGCTTCTGAAGCTTTAAGTATGCCTTGATCTTCTTCATCTTAAAGAGAATAAAAGTGCCAATTAAATTGTCTTGTGTCACTATCCATCCTGCCCCAGTTCTAAATTAAGACTGCCCCAGTTAAAACTACTTATCCTGGGAACTTTCCAGAATGCTTGGTAAGAAGCTGAGGAGCAGTGGCTGCCTGAGCTATGCACAGCAACACACTCCTTCCTGCTCCCCCATACCTGCCTTAGCCTGCTCACTGGCTATAGAAAATGTTGAACAGAAGCACTTATTATGATGTTTTCAGGGTTAAACCCAATGTCACCCTGACAGAATTGAAGAAGGCTTATATGAATCTGGCCTTGAAGTACCACCCTGATAATGAAGAAGAGAAATTAAAGTAGATTTCTTAAGCTTATGACATGCTCTCTGATGCAAAGAAAGGGAAGTTTCATGACAAAGGACAAGCCATCAAAGAAGGTGGAGCAGGTGGTGTTTTTGACTCCCCCATGGACATATTTGATTTTTTTTTTTTGAGATGGGAAATGGGTGCAGAGAGAAAGGATCTGTAAAATGTTGTGCATCAGCTTTTAGTAACCTAAGATTTTATGATGGTGCAACAAGAAAGCTAGTTCTGCAAAAAAAAAAAAAAAAAAAAAAGTGATTTGTGACAAACATGAAGGTAAGAGGAGCAGACTGCTGTCCCAGTTGCGAGGGTATTGGAATGCAAACAAGTAGTCATCAGATAGGACCTGGAATGGTTCAGCAAATTCAGGTTGCATGCATGACACAGGGAACAAATCAACCCTAAAGACAGATATAAAAACTGCAGTGGACGTAAGATAATTTAAGAGAAAAGATTCTAGATGTTCATATTGACAAAATCATGAAAGATGGCCAGAAGATAACATTCCATAGTGAAGGAGACCAAGAACTGACACTGCAGCCAGGAGATACAATCGTGTTGGTTCATAAGGACATGCTGTAAAAAGTAGGTGAGGAGACCTTTTCATGTGTGTGGACATAGAACTAGTTAAAACATTGTGTGGCCTCCAAAAACTAATATCTACTCTTGACAACCTAACCATAGTAATCACTTCTCATCCAGGTCAGATTATCAGGCATGGAGATATCAAGTGTCTGCTAAATGAAGACATGCCGTTTTATCATACACCTTCTGGGAAGGATTGCCTAATCATTTAATTAAGTAAAATCTCTTGAGAATGACTTTCTGAGGGGAAGGAAGTAGAAGAGATTGATAACATGGATCAAGGAGAACTGATGGACTTTGATCTAAATCAGGAAAGGTGGTACCATTACAATGGAGAAGTTTCTGAGGATGGTGCATATCCCCTGGTTGAGGGGGGTGGGGGGAAGATGGCAGATGTTCAGTGCCAGAGCTCTTCATGGGGCCAGTGAATAACAATGCTGGCATCCCATATGCAGCAGTGAGTGAGTGAAGGGCTGTAATCAGTATGCTTACTACTTAATTGGTTTTGTTTTAATGTTCAACTTTAGTAGTATTTTAAAGTTAAATGAAGAGTAAACACATTTAAAAAAAAAAACACTGCTTATCCTAACTGTGCCTAAGTACTAGAAAAACTTAATCACAATCCCTCTGCTTGGTTTTTGAGTGTGTGTGTGCCTTTGCATGAGTGCATACTGACAAGATGCACTTGTCTTCTGGCACTCAGGTAACTGAACTAGATTCATTCAGAAAATCATGTTTGATGATGGGGAGACAGTGGTTTGAGTGTTAAAAGACCTGCATTTTGATTCTCTGCTTATTTTTGTGTGTGTGACTTTCAGCAAATGAGTTAACATCCAAGAATTTAATGTTCCCATCTATAAAACAAATACTAATTTCAACTCTCTGATTTGTTGGAAGAATGAAGAACGTAGCAAGCCACCTAAAATACAATAAGTGTTCAGTTAGTATTAGTCCCTATCCTTTCAGTCTGTCATCTAAATCTTATATTTAAAATATTTAAAGTCTTCCTTTCAGACCATAAATCTACTTCTGAATCCTGTTAATCCTGGACAACCCATGTAGGACATTCCAGTGAGGATCCCCCAGGAAAATGGTTTTTCCTATAAACTTGATTGGTAGTACAGAAATTTTACCAACACCACTGAAAGTTAATGGTCTGCTTAAGGCCGTCTCGACTTTACATTGTGTCTGAGAGGATTTGGAAGTCCAGTGGGATGGCCTGCTTACAAGAGGCCACTTCATTTGGCATGAAAGCCTCTGGAAGAAGAACTCAAGTTGGGGCCATTCCTGGTTCAGGGATCATCCTTGGGAAGGGGCACCAGGCACATTGCACTGGGTGCAGCCATGCCATCTGTTATTGGAGGAGAGCTGGAGACCCCCGCAGGGTGAAGACCAGAACTCTAATTTAACTGAGACCAGGTTCTGGGACAGTGACAAGCTTTGTCACTTACAGGCCTGTTTTGCCAAGCTGTGCAGAGTACTTCTGAGACCACACTAAGGGAGTGTATTCAAAGGAGAAACTACCAAGCTTCCTCCTTGTGTTCTGGCCACCGGATATTTGGCATTAGGAAGAGCTCAGGAGCATTGGGAAGAGGATGGCAGAGTCCAAGTGATGACCAGAACTTGGGAGAAATTCTCAGAGAGTAACTGACGAGACAGGAGATCCTGTATCCACAAGAGGGGAAATTTGTGTTAGAAATTTGTGTTAATTTGACTTGGTTTTACTCGGTGCTCTATCATATTTTGGGTTGCATCTTGGGGATATCCCAATATGCCCACAAGCAAGTTCATTCTTTCCTGCCCACTGCCTTCACTGCGACCCCGTGGGTCCTGGCCCCTAAGTACTGCAGCCCTATGAACAGCACCCAGCCATTTGCCTGACCTGGAATCACATTTGGGAAATTTTTCTGCCTGGGCACTGGGATTTCCTACATTACCCTCACATTAGTGTGGTCCAGAGAATGAATACCATGTACCCGAGGCCGCGACTATAACAACAGTGGTGTTTTTACAGTGTCCTGTGACACCTCTACGCTCCCACCTTCTCATAGGACTAAAGGATAACTTGCCCCCTCCTGTGTACATATTTGTGTGTTTTTCTGTGCTGCAGATTTTGAGCAGCTTTTTCCATTTCAGATCACCTTTTAAGTGATTTTAAAACATGCTTGAAATCTTATGGACTCTCTTCCAATTTGGGTATATTATTCTTTTTTGTGTGTGGAGAGAGGGGAAGAGGGCTAATTTCCTCTGGGAACTTTTTATGGTACTATTATAAGCAAGCACTCCCATCAGAAAGGTATAAAATATGTTCTCTGTGCCTGTTCATTTCCCTTCCTAATTTAGATGAATGGCTCCTCTGAAGCTTTCAGAATCTCTGTAGGAGCTTGTTGCTCCTCTTGTCAATGAGCCTGTTGTGACTCCTTGAGCTGCGTGTGACGGGTGAAGCTTTCCTGATAACCTGGGACAGATTGTAAAGTGTGTGGAAGGGATTTTCATAATATTGGAAAACATATCATGTACTCTGAACAGGTTTATATGTGTGAGAAGAGGAAAAGAGATGTGTGTCTGTGAGAGGGAAAATGAATTTAGCTACAACAATAAAGCTAAAAGTATGGAAGCAAAAAAAAAAATCTTACACATTTCTGTATCCCGAGAAGATTTGCAATTAAGTCACATTTTTTAAAATAACGGGCAAAATTTTCTCAATTGTCTTAAACATTAACCACCATTTCTGTCTTACTATTTTTTAATGGTTTCTTCATCCTAGTTATTCCTTTTTTTCTTCCATCAGTCTCTTTTCAATTGTCTCATTAAAGTAAAAGATGATCTACATGGGTTTTGTAGTGCAAGTTATTGTTAGTTTTGCATTGTGTAAAGAAAAAACGTACTGTCATTTGCAGTAGCCTTTCGCAAAGAGAAGCAAGACTTAAGGTGAGGCTTAGGGTGGGACTTAGGTAGAAGACTTAGGGTGGGACTCTGGTAGAACCAAGAACAGTGGCCTTCGTGATCTAATGTAGGCTCTGCCTTCATACCCCATCATTAAGTTAGACGGTACTGACCTTAGTCAGCGCTGAGACAAAGCCAAATAAGCTAATTTAATGGTGCTCAAAAAGTGCCAGTTCCACAGACCCTTTGTGACAACCTTTATAGATCAGCCTTAGAAAACAATGGATGGAAGATGTCTAATATCATTGACAGGGTTGTCGTTTGACTTATGAATGTGTCCGTGAATATGGCAAATGCTGTGTCTTTCATATGCAGGTGGGCCTCCAGCTGAGCCCGGGTGTTGGGGGGCGGGTGGTACATGGGGCCTCAAGAAGCGCACCTCTATGAGATTGGGCTGTGCACAAAACTGGGCTTCATGAAGGCCTCGTTCATCTTCCCACCTTTCTTCCAAACCATCCAAAGACCTATTTCCAGGTTGACCAAATAAGACATTCTTTCCAGCCTGCAATCTCTCTCCCAGTGGCTTTCTGGTTTCTGGCCTATTCTCTCCCCTCCCCTTGCCAAGTATGTGACTGCCGGCCTGGCTACAATGGAAGGGGCAGGAGAGAGGGTTTAGAAGGAGAGAGGAAGCAAGGGAGAAAGAGGGAGGAGCGGCAGCAGCGCATCATGCTCAGTCCTGCCTGGTTTGGATTGGCAGTTCAGATAAACACAGCAGACCCTCGGGAGCCTCAGGGGACTTGCCCAAGTCCAGGATGGCCCCTGTGGCCTTTGCAAAGTCAGACCTGGGGCTGGACCCAATTCCTGCCACTCCAGCGGCATATGCTCCCTCTCCTCCCACGGGCACCAATGCTCTGCACTCTCCTTCTGCTTTATTTTGCTAAAAATAATAGGCTAGATCTAGGTCTAGCCAGGGCTAGACCCTCGGCAGTGAGAGTTATAGCTTCACAATATCCTAGATTACAAAAGGGCAAACGAGACACAGGAGCCAACTGAGGTCAAACAGATGGGAAGCCAAAATGGTGTAGTTACTTAAAACCCTTGTTTAGAAAATACAGAACTTGATGATGTGTAGTAAGAACCTGACCAACCACAGCACTGTCTGACTCTGGCTCTGCACAGGCTGGGGCTCGCCTCCCTGGGCAGCCCTGACCCTCCAGGTGCCCGGCGTATGCAACAATAGAGGCCTGTCTGGAACAACTAGCAGCTGGGGAGACTTACTTCTCCCACATTTCAAGTAGAATGGTGCCCCAAAAAGGCATTATAAGGATGCCCTTTGACGATATGAATGGGAGGGGGTTACTGCAAGCTACCTGGAAAGTTGATTCCTTTAGAAAGAGGTCCTCCACGTGTCGCAGATGATAAGATGCACATTGAGATGTTGGCAGCCTCACAGGCAGACTGTGGCTGTGCAGGACCTTCAGAAAGCCCCGTGGGGAGCTTGACTGCTGCGGAGTTAAAATCATGAGGCGCAAGTAAATTAGACATGCTTTCATGATGGAATCTGTCACGTTGTTCTGTGAGTGTGTTTTCATATTCAGAGTGGACATGCCAAGAGACAGGAACTGAGTTTCTAGTCTCTCCAGTGTGAAAAAACACTGATAAGGAAGCTAATCTTCAGATAAATAGAGAGTATTGCTGTGAATACTGGCAGGATGTTTGAATCTTATGTGTAGTGAGCATAACTTGCTGATGTGATTAACTTATACTTAGTCCACATATTTTGTCCACCCCCAGTGCATCCTATATTGCCTTGTGTTGTGTGTGGTTAATTTTCTTTAGATGCATACTGTGTTACCATCCCACAGAGGTAGAAGAGATTCCAGTTTGAAACACTGTCATCTTGGATAGTTTTCTTTTTTGAAAATGATATGCTTATCACTTCAGTGGGAAACTTTCTACTTTATCTCAAATAATTTAAAGTGACTAAGTGATATTTTAGAGTGAGTCTCATCCTCAGCTGTGCTATTAGATTCCAAATTATAGAGAAAAAAATTGCATGATCATAAAGTTCACATTTAAGTCAAAAGAATGAAATTTACCCCCATCTGTGATTCTAGTCATGGTATCTCTAGATTCCTTGAAGGATAATTTGTGGAATCACCAAGCTGCTGCAATAAACTTAAAAAGCAATATACCTATGCTGAAATGTACTGTGTAGCTATAGACTTTAAAGAAACAAGAGGAAGGAAGAAATTTCCCAAAAGAAAAGCTTTCTTTGGTTCTAAAAGATATCACCCTAAAAAAAAAAATGTTAAACTGCCACTGCCATTTCTTAGATAATGGAATATCCAATGTGTTTCTAGATAAGGAAATGAATTCTAGCAGTGTTTAATATTCTTGGGCAAAATGTCCTAACACAATTCCAAAAATATTCTGGCAATGAACGAAAGGTCTAGCCACATCTACAGTATAAGCAAATGGACCCATGAAAAATCTCTACCTAGTCCAGAAGAGAGAGGCAGGCAGATCAAGTTCACTGGCTCGTGTGACATAAAGCCCACAGCACGGTGCTGGCCTGAGTCGGAGCTCTCGTTCCCCTATGTGAGAAGCATGATCTTATTACAGTTTGGCCTTGCGTGTAAGATCACAGTGGATTCTAAGAGCCCAGAGGAGACCCCCAGGGAGAACTGTAAGTCTTGCCCTCTGGAAGTTTACCATTGTGCTGGAATGAAGAAAGCCCAGTGCATAAGCAGTGTTATCTGGGACACAATGTTTGGTGAGTGACACAAACAGAAGCCCCAGATTTATAGTCATATGGAGATTCATTGAAAATGGAGCTTCACTGAAAATGTTTCCAGGCTAAGAGTTTGGATATAGAATAGAGTTAAGCTACTTAACACTATAATCTCATTAATTTTGCCTCCTGACCATTCTGTGACCATTCTGTGCCACGTTAGCCCTGGGCCACTGCAAAGCGTCTGGGAAAGGGTAGCACAGTTACGGGTCTGGTGTCGTGGCTAATGCTCCTTCAAACAAACACTGCATGTGAGTATCCTACCTGACGAATCAGTCTTGCAGCTTAATAGTCACACTTTGTGGTAACAATATAGCGGAGAGAAGTTACACAGTGAGAAGGAAAAAGTTATTTTGACTGGCTGTGATTTGAATTTGGACGCAGAATGCCTGGTAATCAAAGATCTGCTCTTTGAGTTAAAACCTAGATGTGCTTCCTGGGTATGAAAGGTGAAAGCTTTTACTTTTCCTCACCCCTGGTCATATTTTGACAATACAGAAAGGACTGACTCTCCTTAGAGAAAGTAAGAATGATACTGACAGTCAGACAGACAGATGCTCAGGATGATGGAGAAAATGGAAAAGGGTCCTTGGGGAAGGGCACTGGGTATGAAGGAGGTTGGCACCTGAGGAGGAAAGTGGCTCATTTAATCCCTTCTAGTGGGATTGCCTGGAGCACTTTTGTGTTTTTGCTGTGCTTAACTGTGTCGTTAACTCTGACACCCCGCCACCCTAAGTACCCCTACTTGGGCTTAATGTAGAGGCCTGTCTTTCCGTGGTGTTACTTGGAGAATAAAGAATGAGGGTCATGTGCAGTGCTGGATGATGGTACTGAGGAAAGGGAATAGGCGGGAGATAGGAGCTTGGGTAGCAGAGAACTTAATGGAAACAGCCAGTCATATCCTAAAGACATAAATGCCTGGGGATTGTTAAATCTTGAGGACAATGTGAACTTCCCATACTACATGGGATGGGAGAGCTCATACTGTTTAATTCAAATATTAAAGAGTTGTGTCAAAGCAACATTTTATTCCTCCCACTAAGAAATAAATGACTATAACTCAAATTTGAGGTTGAAACTTCTGTTGTAGTATTTTGTGTGAACTAAATATGGCATTAAATTAAGGACTGTAAAATAGATCTGTCCGCTACTATGGTTTGGTGATCTGAGTTCAGATCAGGTTAGGTCAGCTTATTAGCCCATGAACTATGTAGTTGGGGAAAAAAGAAATAGTGGCATAGTTTTTATGTTCTGTATTTCCTAAAAAAGTGTGAAAGGATGGCATTGGATTAAAGACATTCATCTAAGGAATGAAGCAATCCAGTCAACCAAATGACCTTAGGAATTAGTCTAATGTCACTTCCCAATATTTTTCCCAATATTTTATTGCCATGTTTGTGATTTTACATATGTGGAGAAAAATCAGTAGTCATCAGACTTGGCAGGAAAGAGTGTAGCAGTTTTAATATTACAATATTAAATATAAGTATTAAAATTAAAATATCAACAAAATAGTTTTAATAGCAGTAGTACTTGTACGATACTTTGGATTCCTCCCCCTAAGACAGAAACCCTCTTTGCTCCTTGTGTCCCTTCTATATAATGGCACATTTAGCTCTGAGCCCTGTGTTATCCTGAGCAAGGAGGAACCCTCAGCTAGGAACTCAGACTCATTCTCAGGTTTACTGACTGGAAAACAGCAAAGCTCTGAAAATAGAAATGAGCTTCATTTTGCCATAAATGGTGTTTACCTTATTTCAGTTAATAATAGCTGTTAATTCATCCATCATTTTCCACTAATTTATCCATTATATTTTCTGAGTATCTACTATGTGTCAGGGATAAGAGGTAAGCCAGTGAACAAGACATACAGTAAAATGCCCCTGCTCCATCATTCTAGATATAGGCTCAAGTTTAATATTAAACAGAGGACCTCTATCTGAACAAACTTGTGTATTTTAATATACAAAATGTGAGAATTTTGTTTCTATAATTTATTTTTCAGATTGGTAATTCATTCACTTTGATAGATTTCTGGTCTCCAATTGTTGTCAAACATTCAACTATTTAACTCCCCATTACTTTGAAAGTAAGAAAAACAAGAAAAGAAAACAACATTGAAATTAGTAAATCTTGAAATTGTAGAGCATCTTAAGGAGAAAGCATTTATGGGTGAAGAAAAACAGCGAAGGATTTACATTTAATTCATGATTTCAACTTTCATGTATTTGCACATAAATTAGAACACTTTTTACCATGCCTAGCAAGAATTTGACTTTAAATACCAGGTCTTAGTAAAAATATTAATTTTATTTATGTATTATGTGCCAATCCATACCAGAAAGTATTATTCCATATATCTGAATTTATATAGCAGAGGGTTTTTTAATGTCTATGACTATAGACAGAAGCATGGATGGATGGATCAATCAATAGCTAGGTATTTCAAAAATTATTGACCTCAATAGGTTAATATTGTTCACTTTGGGAATTAAAAGGATTTCTGAGATTCTCTCTTGAAACAGTGGGTCTTTTACTGAACTGTAAAAGTTTGAGGAAACTTACACAGCTCTCTTCTTATTCAACAAAAGGAAAAATGGAATGATGCGGTGAAAACTGCATAAAATGCACTAATTTAAGATGCAATTTTAAAATGCATTAAATTTGAATGGGCCAGGAAGTGGTTCTTATTTGTATTTCTGTTAAATTCCCCACAATAACTTCAGATGTGTCTCTGCTCTCTAAGCCGCCTTCCTCCTTGTGCTTCCTGTGAACTGTTAACATCAGCCATTTCCTTCTCCTTTCTGACTCTGAAATTCCTGGAACACTTACACTGCTTGCCTTCTTTATAGATTACTTCAAGGCAGTTATTATTTGCACTTCCCTATAATTCTCCTTTTCTTTAATGTCGCTCCACATGAGTAGATCCACACTTTCAATCAGATGGTAGTGAACTCACTGTACACTCTGGGTACGCTTTATCTTGAGCTTCGTGCTGATGCTTCACATATTTATTAGAAAACTGGTTAAATGTCTAGTAGGACCCATAATTAAATCACCCTTCATACAGCCTTGCCTTTTTGTTTAGTAAAGAGGAATGTTATTTATATTTTTAGCCTGAATAAATGAGGATTATTTATATTCCTTTGCAAATTGGAGAAACATACCTTTGAACAGGAAGACTTCAGGAAAGAGACCTAGAAAGCTTCATAATCTTTCTTGAACAATTGCAAAAAATACTCAGGGAGCATCCTCAGTTCAGACTGGAGTCTGAGCCCTAGCAAACCCATCATCAAGGTAGGAAACAGTGGCAGGAGGGACTGCCAGGCTAGCTGGGGCCCCTTGGGAAGCTGAATTCTGGGCATCCTGTCTCAGTAGGGGACTGGGTGGGGGTTTGCCTAACCTGCTGGGATTTTTAAAATAGTGGGATAGGTGAATGATTGGATGAATCCAATGCTATCCGTCCACCCATTTTAAAAAGTATTAACCTCAATAGGTTAATATTGTTCACTTTGGGAATTAATGGATTTCTGAGATTCTGTCTTCAACATAATGTGTTTTGTAACTAAATTCCTTTTAGTTATATGTAAGTTGACTCTGAGGACAGAGAGGCCTGAGATGAGGACTCAAGAAGTCAACCATTACTCTGGAATACTCTGGAAGACCCCAGAGGGTTATTCCATTGCTATTGGTTGTGGCCAGACTGTCACTGATTGGCAGACTGGTTTTTTGGATCAGTGAAAACACACGTATTTTCGATTTGCCTTTGTGCTCAATCACCTGCCCTGACCTCATGATACTTTTGATCTGCTGTCATTTTTCTCCCCTTTCTAGACTATAATGTAAGATTACATTGATGGACATTTGAATTGTTTACAGTTTGGGACTGTTTTGAATAATGTTCCTTTTGATGTAGACATAGATTTTCATTTGTCTTTGGCAAATGCCAAAGAATTGACTGACAAGTCATATGGTAAGTATATTTTTAACATAAAAGATAATGCCATATTTTGTTTTTCAAAGTGGTTGACTCATTTTGCATTCCACCCAACAATGAAAAAGAGTTCCCAGCTACTCTGCACTCCCGCTGACACTTGATATTGCCAGTGGTTTTTACAGTTAGTCATTTTGGTGACAACATCTCATTGTTTTGATACGAATTTCCTCGATGACGGAGCATTTCTGACTTGAGCCTCTCTTTCTGTGCTCATTGATTATTTGTGTGTTTACTTGTGTGTGGAATGTCATTTAAAGTCTGTTACATCTGGGCCTCTGGTGGCGCAGCGGTTGAGCGCTGCTCTGTGGAGCTGTCAGCAGCACGTGATGCAAGTTCGACGCCCAGCCAGGGAGAATTCCACGTTGTATGGCAGACCTCTCCTGCCTCGCCCGCTGCTCCCCTCAGCAGTGTATTTCTGATCTGCCTGTTCTGCTCCCCACTCTGTCTCTGGTGAACCCTCTCGACACACCCCACCCCTGGCCTGTACCCCAGCTTGTATGTATAAATAAATAAATCTTTAAAAAAATTAAAAAATAAAGTCTGTTACATCTATACCTACATTTTTAATTAGGTTGTTTGCTTTCTTAGTGATTTATGAGAAATCTATGTACATGCTATGTATTTACTTATGTCAGATACACATATTTTACAAATATTTTCTCCTAATCTGTGCCTTGATTTTTGTTTCCTTCATTGTATTTTAAAGAACAAAGTTTTAAATTTTTATGAAATCCATTCTATGATTTTTTTTTCTTATATAGTATGTGGATTTTGTGCCCCTTTGAAAAAAATCTTTGCCTAACCTAATGACACAAGGGTTTTTTCCCCTGCTTTCTTCTGTAAGTTTAATAATTATAGCCAATGACACAAATAACACTGGTCAACACTGAGATTGCTACTGACTTAAAAAGGCCTTAATCTGTAGTATCTTGGTGTGCTGAACATGAATATAACCCTGAAAATTTTTTATTAGCTCTCATTTATAATTATATTTCATATAATTCATTTTATATATTTTACTGTAAATTTATCCAGTAGGACTGCAATAATATCCTGAAACAGGCTAGACTGATGTAATATTGCATCACATTGCATAATACCATCATGCACACATCATCCAGAATTCACTGCATCATTTTCTGATGCAATACAGTACTACTGCCAGGTGGCTGCTGAAGTAAACTGATGTCAGCAGTGCACTATATAAAGCCCTGTCAGAAAATATTTCAGACTTTGTCTGCATTGAGACCAGTTCCACATGGTGAGGGACTTCCTATTACAGAACCTCTAGCAGAATATTCTCTTGACTCATCTGATGAGGACAATCGGTGAGCCAATCTGTTCTTCTCTTGTTCCATCACCATTCAGTGATCCATATTTTCACTGTGGTGCATCATCAACCCCACACAGACTAATACAGGAAGAACTAAATGTCCTGGTTTGTGATTTCGACTTATCCAAGAGCAAGGCAGAATTGCTAGGATCAAGACTCCAACAATGGCATCTTCTAGAAGAAGATGTCACAATTACGAACCACCAGCAGTTGGAGTCTTTCTTCAGAAAGGAAAGTACTCCGGTATTCTGTTCTGATAGTGAGGGACTCATGAATGCCTTAGAAATCACTCATGATCCACAAGAATGGAGACTATTTCTAGACTCTTCGAAACTGAGTCTTAACGCTGTGCTTTTCACAATGGAAACCGTCTTCTATCTATTCCAGTAGTGCATGCTGTCCACATGAAATAGACATACGATCACTTAAAGCAGCTACTGAATTCCATTGAGTATAGCAAATACAGCTGGCACGTCTGTGGTGATTTGAAGCTAGTTGCCCTTTTAATGGGACTGCAGCAGGGATATACAAAATACATGTGTTTCTTTTCTTTTTTTTTTTTAAGATTTATTTATTTATACATACAAGCTGGGGTACAGGCCAGAGGCACGGGGTGGCGAGAGGGCTCACCAGAAGACAGAGTGGGGAGCAGAACAGGCAGATCAGAAATACACTGCTGAGGGGAGCAGCGGGTGAGGCAGGAGAGGTCTGCCGCACCATGTGGGACTCTCCCCGGCCGGGCATCGAACTCGCATCACTCACTGCCAACAGCTCCACAGTGCAGAGCTCAACCGCTGCACCACTAGGGAGGCCCAAAATACATGTGTTTTCTTCTCTCCAGATGCTACATTGTGTCTGCGAGTCCATTTCTTCCACAAGTAGTGCAATTCACTTGCTTGACTCTCCCACTCACATAAAATACATGTGTTTCTTATGTGAGTGGGAGAGCCAAGCAAGTGAATTGCACTACTTGAAGGAATGGACTCACAGACACAATGTACCAGTTGGAGAGAAGAATATCCAGCACCCAGCTCTGGTTGAGGCTCACAAAATCCTGCTACTGCCCCTTCACAGACTTCAACAGATATTAAGATCAAAATCGTTCCAACTCTCTTCTCTGATCATAAAGGCATCAAACTAGAAATAAACCATGAAAAGAAAGCAAGGACCCCTCCCACTTAAAAAAGAAATTAAAAAATACTTTGAGTTGACAACAATGAGGCCACAACTTTCCAGAATGTATGGGACACGGCAAAAGCAGTAATAAGAGGAAAGTATATAGCAATGCAGGCTCACATCAAGAATCGAGAAAGAACTCAAACAACTTAATCTCCCATCTCAAAGAACTAGAAAAAGATCAACAACAGCAAAGCCAGTAGAGGAAAGGAAATAATAAAAATCAAAGCAGAAATAAATGAAATAATTTTTTTTAAATCCAAAACATCAATGAAACCAGAAGTTGGTTCTTCAAAAAAAAAAAAAAACAAAAACAAAATAAGACGAACCTCTAGCCGGGCTCACTAAGAAAAAAACAGGAGAAAACACAAATATATAGTATTATAAGTGAAAGAGGAGAAATTACAAGAGACTCAGGAGAAATCAAAAGAATAATCAGAGATTACTATGAACATTTATATGTAAACAAGTTCAACAATCTACAAGAGATGGACAAATTCCTAGAATGAATATAATCATCCAAAGCTAGATAAAGAAGAAATAGAACGTCTAAACAAACCAGTTACAAGCAGCGAAATTGAAACAGTAATCAAAACACTCCCCAAAAACAAAAGCCTAGGACCTGATGGCTTCACAATTGAATTCTACCGAACATTCAGAAATGAACTATAGTGCCTGTCCTACACAAAGTATTTCAAAAAACTGAAAAAGAAGGAATACTACCAGATACATTCTATGAAGCGAACATTACACTAATACCAAAACCAAACAAAGACAACAACAACAAAAAGAAAACTACAGGCCAATCTCCCTAATGAACACTGTTGCAAAAATCCTCAACAAAATCCTCGCCAACACAATCCAACAATGCATCAAAGGATAATACACCACGACCAAGTGGGATTTATTCCAAGAACACAAGGATGGTTCAACATCTGAAAATCAATTAATGTAATCCAACACATCAACAAAAAGAAAAATAAAAACCATATGATCATATCAATAGATATTGAGAAAGTATTCGATAAAGTTCAACATCCATTTATGATGAAGGCCCTTGAAATTTTCGGGATAGAAGGAACATACCTTAACATGATAAAAGCCATATATGATAAATCCACAGGCAGTATTACTTTCAATGGTGATAAACTGAATGCCTTTCCTTTAAGATCAGGAACAAGACAAGGATGTCCACTCTCATCACTGCTTTTCAATACAATATTGGAAGTCCTAGTCAGAGCAATAAGACAAGAAAAAGACATATAAGAAATCCAAATAGGGAAAGAAGAAGTAAAACTGCCACTATTTTCAGATGATATGATAATATATAGAGAGAATCCTAAAGACTCCACAGAAAAACTAATCAATTTAATCAACCAGTTTAGTAAAGTAGCAGGATACAAAAATCAACGAATGAAAATCTTGTTATTGGAGCTCTTTTTGTGAAATGATATTGTGGTTTTAGTTTGCATTTCCCTTATTAAAACTGACAGTGAGCATTTATTCATATATCTGTTGGTCTTCTGTATACATGCTTCGGAAGGCTGTCTGTACACTACACATTTTCTAATTGAGTTCCTTGTTTTTGTTGTCTTAAATTGAATGAGTTTTTTGTACACCTTGTATACTTGCCCCTCTGGTTGTGTAATGTGAATATCTTTCCTATTTAGTATTATGTCTTTTTAAGCTGCTAATATTTTCTTTCATTGTGTGAAAGCTTTCTAGTGTGAAGAGGTCCAAATTGTTTACTTTTGCTTTTACTTCCTTTGCAACAGAGATAATGTTCCCAAAGACATCTCTCTACCATTGATGTCATGAAATAGCACCAGTGCTTTCTTCTCTGTATTTATTGCTGCAGATCTTATGTAATTTGTCTCTAATCCATTTTGGATTTATCTTTGTGCATGGAGTTAGAGTGTTCCAACTTCATTCTCTTACATGTGGTCATTCAGTTTTCTCAGCATCATTGTTAAGAAGACTCTCCTTTCTACAGTGTATGGTTTGGCTTCTTTGTCATAAATTAGGTATAGATATATTATGGATATTTTGCAGGGATTTCAATTATGTTCCATTGATCCATATGTTGGTTTTTATTTTCTTATCATATTATTTTAAATACTCTAGCTTTACAATATAGTTTAAAATCAGGTAATATGATGTCTCCATTTTGTTTTTTCTCAGATTCGCTTAGCTATTTGGAGTCTTAGTCACTCCCTATAACTTTTAATATTTTGTTCTATTTCCTTGAAATATATCATTGGAATTTTCATGGCAATTAAATTGAATCTTTATACATATTGTTTTGGGTAAAATAGTCATTTTGACTATATTAATATCCCCTGTCTTGTTCTGTAGCTTTTAATATAGTGTTTCACAGCTTTTGTTGTATGAATCCTTCACCTCTTCAGTAATTCCTATGTATTTAATTTTTAATATAATTGTTAATGAATTCTTTTTATTTATTTGTATGTAAAAATGCAATAGGTTTTTGTGTATTAATTTTGTAATCTGCTACTTTACTATATTTACTTATGTTCCCAATAGCTGTATTGTGGAGTCTTTAGGGTTTTCTATATAGGGAATATCATATATTGAATATCATATCAATGTAAATATCACTTCTTTTCCAATTAGATTGCTTTTATTTCCTATTGTCTCATTGTTCTAGCTAAAATATTTAATACTAATTAAACAGCAGTATTTTTAATACTAATTATTTTATACTAATACTTTAATACTAATTAAACAGTGGGCATCCTTGCTTTGTCCCCAATCTTTAAGGGGAAGGCTTTCAGTTTTTCACTGTTTGTAAGGATAACATTGGCTCTAGGTTTGTGGTCTATATCCTTTACTATGCTAAGTAGGTTAATTGTATTCCTAACTTGTGAAGAGTTTTTTTTTTTTATCATAAATGGGTGCTGAATTTTATCAAATGTTTTCTCTGCGTCTCCTGATATGATCATGATTTTTATCCTCTCTTTCATTGATGTGATGTATTACATTAGTTTATTTGCATATATTAAGCCATCCTTGTATCCTTGCAATAAATTCCACTTGTTTATGAAGTATGATCCTTGTAATGTATTGTCGAATTTGATTTGCTGATATTTTGTTGAGAATTTTTGCAGCCATATTTACCAAAGTTATTGAGCTTTAATTTTCATTTTCTATAATGTCATTATCCATTTTTGGTATCTGGATAATGATGGTGTTATAAAATGCTTTAGGAAATACTCCGTTTTCATGGATTTTTGGAATAATTTAAGTAAAATGGTCAAAAGTTTTTCATTAAAGATTTAATAAAATTCACCTGTACAGCCACCTGCTCCTGGACTTTTGTTTTGGGGAAGATATCTGATTACTCTTTCAAATTCTTTAATTGTGACCAGTCTGTTCAAATTTTCTGTTTATTTCTGTTGCAGTCATCATTAACTATACTATTCTAAAAATATGTCCATTTCTATAAGCATATAGTTATTCACATATAGTTGAACTTATCATATAGTTGTTCACAATAATATCTTATGATTCTTCCTATTTAATTTCTAACTTTATTGTTTTTGCCTTTTCTTTGTGAGACTAGATAAAGGTTTCTCAAATAACCAACTCTTAGTTTAATTGATCTTTTATGTGGTCTTTTGATTTCCATTCCATTTATTTCTGCTTGAAATTTTATTATTTCATTCCTTCTGCTAACTTTGGTTTTGTTTGTTATTTTTAAAGTTGCTTTAGATGTAATGTTAAATTGTTTATTGGATTTTTCTTGCTCCTTTTTATAGACCTGTACTGCAGTAAATTTCCCTCTTAAAAAACATTTTTGCTGTATTCCATAAATTATGATAAGTTATATCCTCATTTCATTTAGTCTCCAGGTATTTTTAAATTTCTGGTCAGATTTCCTCATTAACCCAATGGTTATTGAGCAGCGTGAGATTTAATTTTATGTGTTTGTAATTTTTACATTTTTTCTAGTTTATTTCTAGTTTATGGCATTATCAGAAAGCATGCTTCCACTTATTTCAATCTTTATAAGTTTGTTGACAGTTGTGTCACAATATATGATCTATTCCATGGCACTTGAGAGAAATATATATGTTCCTGCTTTATGGTGGAAATGATCTATAGGTGTCTATTGAGCCTATCTGATCTAGTTTATCTTTTAAGCCTATTTGTCTCCTTAATTGTTCCTGCCTTGTTGATCTATCCATTACTGAAGTTGGAGTATTAAAATCCCCTATTACTATTTTGTTGCTGTTGATATCTCTATTTAATTCTATTAGTATTCGTTTTAGATATCTTGGTGCTCCATCATTTGATGCATATTTGTAAGTGTTAGATATTAGGAGTTTATTTGTATTCCTTGAATTAGACCTTTAACACTTTATGGTCCGCTCATGTATTAGAATGTGTTTTTGTCACCAGTATCAGGTGGCTGCTCATGTATTGATACGTGTTCATCTAGTCTCCAGCTTTTCATGCCACGGTAGATTTATTTGGAACTATTAGGAGCTATTTCTTTGATCGTACTCAGTCTAGAAGCTTTACATATTGTTTTGGTGAAAGTGTAAGGTGTTTTATGAGCAATATTACAGTTTTTTTAATATCCACTAGTTCAGGAGTTGTGTGTGTTTTATTGAATGCTTATACCATTCATGTGGTGGCACAGAAAATGGCCAGCCCCAAGGGCTGGTAAATTTAAAGGGCACTGGCACACAAAGTGTTAATTATTATATAATGTCCACCTCTGTCACTTACTACTGTTTTTTAATTTAAAACCTATTTTATGTTATAAGTATAGCTACTCTGTCCTTTTTAAAAATTACCATTTATTGTAGGTTGGTCTCCCAGCCATTTTAAGCCTGTGTTTGTCTTTAGTAGTAAAATGAGTTTCCTGTAAACAGTCAGAAGTTGAACATTGTTTAGTTACACATCTAGCCACTTGTAGTGCCAGGCTGGCACCAGGGCAGGTTTCCATGATTTAGGCAGATGGGTAAGGATGAGTTCTGGAGACTTTGGTGGATTTTGCAGGCTTTTAATACATCTTATTGCAATGAGGCAACCAGGTACAGGGCAGGCAAGGGTA
The DNA here is from genome assembly GCA_004024925.1 of Scalopus aquaticus. NCBI lineage: Eukaryota > Metazoa > Chordata > Mammalia > Eulipotyphla > Talpidae > Scalopus > Scalopus aquaticus. Next base: position 25,872 of record PVIJ01015849.1, read on the forward strand.
GCTGGGGGGCAAGGAGGCTAACAGGACTCCTCGCCCTTGGCAAATCTTCACTTTATCTGGGCTCTCGCCACTGCTGCTGTGCTCTCTCTGTTGAGATCCTTGCCCCTGTGACACCACCCTTATATAGTGTCTTTCCGGACCCAGGTGTGCCCACTCACACATGCACATGCCACCACGAGGCACATGTGTAAGACCACAGGTGTCTATTATTAACTCGAATGGCGCTAGGGTGGAAAATCCTGTTGCCTTTCACTTACCCTCCACCACTCTACCTTTTAATTGGTAGATTGTTTACATTTAAGGTAATTATTGAAATATATGCACTTATTGCCATTTTGTTGTGTATTTTTATATTTTGTCTTTATATTTTTTGAAACCTTGCTTTTATGTTTTGTTTTGGATTCATTTCCATTATCTTATGTGCTACTTCTATAGATTTTTTTTGAGGGTACTCAGAGGTTTGTATGTGATGGTCTATACTTGGAACTTATAGAATGTTTTGATCTCACTCTTGTTTTAGTGTTGCACATTTTCACTCTTCTCATCCTCCACATAGTCTACAGTTGGAAGCTGACAGGGAACTATAGAAGACTGAGATGTAGACTGAGAAGCTGATCTTAAGAAGCTGACCCCACCACACAGCACAGTACCCACAGTACCCTATAGTAGGAAGTACCGTACAGTATAGTAGAAAGCTTGGATCCATGACTTACACTGTAAGTGATCTTTTGGTGCCTGTAGTGCCAGCCTGGCACCAAGGCAGGTTGCCTATGATTCAGGCAGATGGGTAAAGATGAGTCCTGGAGCCCTTGTTGGCTTTGGCAGGCTTTTAATTCATCTTTCTGCAGTGAGGCAACCAGGTATAAGGCAGGCAAGTGAGGCTGGGAGGCCAGGAGGCTAGCAGGCCTCCTAGCCCCTGGCAAATCTTCACCTTCTCAGGACTCTATGGTGGCATCTCAGGGTCTCGCTGCTGCCGCTCTGCCACGTGCTCTTTTTATCTGCCCCCCCACATCTATAACTCCATGCTATGCCACACCACACTACTCTATGCTGTGCTATACCACGCTATGCCACACCATACCCTTCTTCTTCTGCCCATCATTACCACTAATGGTTGCAGGGCGAAAAAGCCTAACCATCTTTTTTCACTTACTCTACAGTGCCCTACTGAGAGATTCCTTTCTACCCCTTGCCAGTACTACTTCTCTTGATCATGTTAACAGGTGCAAAAGCAGCTGTGTGAAGAATCTATCCCTATTACAAGCCATAAAAAGTAAGACTGGGGCCTCCCTGGTGGCACAAGGGATTAAGCCTCAGCACTATGAAGTTTTCCACAGCCACTACAGAACAAGTTTGATCCCCAGCCAGGGAGCTACCCACATGGCACAGCAGACCTCTCCTGACTCTCCTGCTGCTCCTCTCAGCAGTGTATTTCTGTTAATCCACCTGATCTGTTCCCCGCTCTGTCTGTGGTGAATCCTCTCACACCCCCACACCTCTGGCCTGCACCACAGCTCTTGTATGTATAAATAAATACATCTTTTCTTTAAAAAGACTGAAGAAACAAAAGAATATACCACAAATGCTTTCTTGGAGCAAGAAAACCCTGAGAGGAATGTCAATCCAGCAGAACAAGGAAATATGCCTGAAGAGGAGTTCAAGATAATACTTACAACAATACTCATTGAACAACAACAACAAAAAAGACACAAACAGGAACAGAATAAAGACCGAGAAAATATGAGTAAGTTACAATTAGAACTTTAGAAGTAATGGAGCTAAAGAATTCTATAACTGAATTAAAAAATATATTCAAGGCAATATATTTTTGTTGACTGAAGAGCTCACATCCCCCTGGAGGACTCAGAATGCAGGTCTACGCTAGAGAAGGGTTCACATAGTTGTGTGCAGGACAGAGGCTGCTACTTCTGGAGAATTACAGCAGCAGGGGTGCAGAGACCCCACGATAGAAATCTGGAGTAATAGCTCAATGTCTGCAAAGGTAGGCACTGCTTCTGGGTGGCAACTAGGCACCCAGAGTTGGAGAGTGAAACATACCATACCCTTAAAGAGGAGAACTTGAAGACATGGACTGTTAAAGTGGCTACTGATGTGGGAGTCTGTGTAAAGTGGTGATTGTGGGCTTTAGCGTGTAACTTCATGCATGAACAGCCAGAGCCTGAACCCATGGGAAGGCTAACATTAGATTACCTGTGCATCCATATAGAAACAGCTCTCTTCATAGCTGCTGCTGATAATTAGCAAAACACCTGCCTCACCCCACCTGGGGCCAAATCCCATGTAACAACCATGCACTCCCATTAACCAGAATTCAAAGCACCCAGGACCTGTCAAAAGAAGCAAGTGCCTCAGGGAGCAACCCCCTATGTGCCTCTGTCCTAGTAATAGCCTCTCCTAGTGCTACAACCACTGAAAGATTATTGATTTTTGCAGGGGAGTCAGTCTTTAGTGGACGGCACCAGCAAACCTTGAGAAATACATATCCTTCATTCACCTGTAAGCAGAAGTGGGACAGTATTGCAAACAATTCCCAGATCCTGCTGCGTATAGGGTTGTCCTTTTTTCTCTTAATGTTATTCTGTCCTTAACACTGGGTTTCAACAGTTCTATTATAATGTAACTTAGAGTGTGTCTTTCTGGTATTTCTTTGGAACTCTGGCCTCTTGGATCACAATGTTGAGTTTCTTTCCCAGGTTGGGATGGTTCTCCAAAATTATTTCTTTACATAATTTTTCTGTACATTTTACTTCTCTTTTTCTAGGACATGATATAGATGATATTTCTTTTTAGGGTATTCCAAAGGGCTCTTACATATTTTCATTTTTTAATGATTTTTTCTCTGTGTTGTCCTAGTTATGTGTTCTCTGAAATATGCTTTCAGGATCATTATTATATCTCTCCATTACTTGCATTTGTCTGCTATTCCTCTGCTAACTGCCCATGTCTTCAAGTTCTCCTCTTTAAAGGTATGGGATGTTTTACTCTCCAACTCTGGGTGCCTAGTTGTCATCCAGAAGCACAGCATCTGCCTTTACAGACATTGAGCTGTTATTCCAGATTTCTTTTTTTTTTTAAGTTTTATTTATTTACACATACAAGCTGGGGTACAGGTTAGAGGTGTGGGCCGGCGAGAGGGTTCACCAGAGACAGAGTGGGCAGCAGAACAGGCAGATCAGAAATATGCTGCTGAGGGGAGCAGTGGACAAGGTAGGAGAGGTCCGCTGCGTCATGTAGGACTCTCCCCGGCTGGGCTTCGAACTCACGTCGCTGCTGCCAACAGGTCCACCACCAGGGAGGCCCCTGTTATTCCAGATTTCTATCATGGGGTCTCTGCACCCCTGCTGCTGTAGTTCTCCAGAAGTAGCATCCTCTGTCCTGCACACGACTGTGAACCCCTCTTGGCATAGACCTGCATTCTGAGTCCCCCAGGGGGACATGAGCTCTTCAGTCAACAAAAACAGAATGGCTCCATGTGGCAGCATTCCCTTGGGTTGCAATGCCCTGGTAACGCTCCAAACAATTTCAGTTTTTCCTACCTGTAGTGCCAGTAAGGCACAGAGCAAGTTTTCTATGATCTGAGCCGATGGGAAAAGGAAGAGTCCTGGAGCCCTCAGTGCTTTTTCAGGCTTTTAATGATTTTTTCTATACCATTTGTAGTGAGGCAACCAGGTACAGGGCTGGCAGGCCTCCTAGCTCCCGGTGAATCTTCACTCTTCCTGGGCTCTCCGCTGGTCTCTACTTCTCTCTGCCACACATCCCCCTTATATGCTCAGCCTCCAAGCCCAGATGTGTCCACTCACGCACGCCCACACCACACTCCAGGTGACACCATCAGGCACCTGTGTAGACACAGGTGTCAATCATTGATGCTAATGGTGGGAGGGTGGAAAAAACCTGACACCTTCCATTTACCCTGCACTACCCTTCTCTTCTGTGCTGTCCCTCTTAATGTGCATCCCTATGCAGTGGCCCTCCAGGGCTGCTGTCTATATTTATGTATAATTTGGTTGTAAATTTGTGGAAGACACAAGCTTGACATCGTCTTTCTTCTACTATCTTGCAGGTCTCTAATAATTGAGAGGGTTCTCTGATCCCTCTCAACGTGTGTGTGTGTGTGTGTGTGTGTGTGTGTGTGTGTGTGTGTGTGTGTGATGAGATGAGATACAAGTCAAGATCCCTTTTTTTCATGAAGATGCAATTATTGCACCACCATTTGGTGAAAAGACTGTTCTCTCCCACTGAAATATGGCATCTTTGTTGGAAGTCAGTGAGTTTGTATTGGGACAGTCCATTCTGTTCATTGAACTATTTGTCCGTTCACTAATATCACACTCTCTTGACTAATATAGCTTTCTAAGAATTTTTTAATTAGGTAATTGTAGGGTAAATGAAATGGGGCTTTTTCCCGCCCTCCCGCCGCTAGCCTCTGCAGCGGCCACCTTTGCAAAAAGCGCTCAGGAGCATGGGCACAGGTCTCGTGCACCTGTAATTACAGACACTTGGGTCCAAAGATTGGGGCATGCACATGTGTAAATGCTCACACCTATGCTTTAGAAGCAGGATAAAGGCAGCAGCTGCAGCACTGCGAGGAGGACCACTCTGAGGCGAGACTGCAAGAAAACAACACTGAGAGGGAGAACTCCTGAAAAAGGGCACAGTGATTCTTGGGGAGTGGGGAGGCTCTGTTGCCTGGCTGCCTCCCTGCCCCCTCGCATAGCCTGCACCTGCCTCCTTGCATGCCGGCCTCCCTGCCTGGTGTGCTCTGTACCTGGCTCCCTAGGAGAGCATTAAAGGCCTGTAAAATCCCAGCAAGGGCTGCTGCAAGACTTTTTATACTTCTGCGCCATTGGCATTGAGCCTGGCCTGGCCTGCTTGCCCAGCAGTAAGACAGTTTCCTTTTTCAAAGTTGTTTTGACTTTAGGTCCCTTTTCCTTTCCATATGAATTTTTGATTTACTTTGTCAATTTGTCCAAAAACACATACTAGGAATTAAATTGCAATGAACTGAATATAAAGATTAATTAGGTAAGAATTGCCATATATATATATGTGTGTGTGTGTGTGTGTGTGTATATATATACACATATATATACATATTTATCTCTATATACTGAGGTCTACTTTGATTTTCCTTTGTAACATTTTGTAATTTTCTTTTTTTTTTAAAGATTTATTTATTTATGGGGATTTATTTATTTATTTGTGTGATTATGTATTTATTTACGTGGCGCAGCGATTAAAGCACTGTGCTGTGGAGCTGTCAGCAGTGGCAACACGAGTTTGACGCCCAGCCGGGGAGATTACCACATGGTGTTGCAGACCTCTCCTGCCACACCTGCTACTCCGCTCAGCAGTGTATTTCCATCAATATGACTGTTCTGCTCCCCACTCTGTCTCTGGTGAACCCTCTTGCCGCCCCACGACTCTAGCCTGTACCCCGGCTTTTATGCATAAATAAGTAAATCTTTAAAAAAAGATTTATTTATGCATACAAGCTAGGGTATAGGTCAGAGGTGTGGGTGGTGAGAGGATTCACCAGAGACAAGTAGGGAGCAGAACAGGCAGATCAACTGAAGTACACTGCTGAGGGGAGCAGCAGGCAAGGCAGGAGAGGTCTGCTGCGCCATGTGGGAATCTGCCTGGCCTGGTATTGAACTCATGCTTCAGTGGCTCTGGATAGCTTCATAGTGCTGCGTTTAACCCTTTTCGCCACCAGGGAGGCCCCCATACTTGACCATTCTTAGGAGTAAAGCTATCCTAAGGATATCTTTATGCTAGTATAAATGGAACATTTTTTAAGTTTTCATTTCTAAGTCGTTATCATTAATTTAAAGACACAGATTTTTTTTTAATTGAATTACAGTTATTTTACATCCTTGTCTTGGGGTTTTGTTTGTTTTTTGTTGTTTTTTTCCACAATATGGAATTTCTCCCCTCAGGTGTGGTCACTATAGTTCTCCCACTGCCAAATCACCCATAATCATCTGCCATAGGCCGTTGTACTCACCCCTTTGGTTTTCTCTCCTCCTCCCCTACTGGATGCTTCAAATCTATGTTCAGCTTTCAAGAATTGGTTTTAAAGTTTATCTTTGCTTGGTCTTTTGTTCAGTTACTCTATTTTCCACATATAAGTGAAACCATCTGGTGTTTATCTTTCTCCTTCTGGTTTATTTCGCTGAGGATAATCCCTTCCAGTTCCACCCACATTGCCAAAATGGCATGAGTTTATCTTTTTTGATCACTGAGTAGTATTCCATTGTGTATACCCACACACACACAAAAGCTGCTAGAACAAATGAATGAATGTACATATTAACCTTGTATCTTGTGCCCATTTTGTGGATTTTTCCAGAATTTTCTCTGTACAAAGCCATGTTGTAAAACACTCTCTATGGGAAAATATCTTTCTTTCCAACCTGTATGCCTTTGATTTCTTTTTTTCCTCTTATTACAATGGTCAGATCTTCAGTACAATGATAAATAAAAGTGGCAAACTTTGAAATGTATTAGTTTTTCTGAATCTAGGAATAAATCCCATTTGGTATGTTATTCTTTTTGTATATTGGTAGCTGCTTTTTACTAAAATTTTGTTGAGAATTCTTACATCCAGTATCATGAGAGATATTGGCTTATCATTTTTGTTTCTATGGGATATTCTATCTGGTTTGGTTTCATAAATGAATGAGAAAATGGTCCCTTCTCTATTTTCTGAAATAATTTATGTATGGTTGGTATTATCTGTTCCTTAAATATTTAATTAGAATTTATCAGAGTAGTCATCGGGTGTGTGTGTGTGTGTGTGTGTGTGATTTACTTACACATTCAGGTAATATAATTGACATAGGGCTCTTTGATTTTTCTACTTTTTCTTTAATTCATAGTCTTTTGAGAAATTTGTCCATTTTTATCTAAAATGTCAAATTTATCCCAAAGTATTATTCCTAATATTCTTTATTATCCGTATAATATTTGTGGGATCTATAGTGGTATTTTTCCTATTATTCTTATTATTGATAATTTGTAGCTTTTTTCTTCTTAAACATAGCTAAAGGTTTCTCAGATTTACTGATATTGTCAAATGACCATCTTTTCTCTTTATGATTTTCTCTTTCTTTTTATTTCATTGATTTGGGATTCTTTCTTATGTCCCTCCATTCACTTACTTTGCATTTAATTGCTCTTCTTTTTATGATTTCTTAACTCACATTATTGTTTCATAATTTTTTTCTAACACAAGCATTTAAAGCTATAGACACCCCTCTAAGCATTGCTTTAGCTGTGTCCCACAAATGTTGAAGTGTTTTCATTTTTATTATTACTCATTTCAAAATATCCTCTACTTTCCCTTAGTATCTCTTTTTTGATATTTAATTTTATTTTCATTTAATTTAAAAATATTTGGTACTTTCCCAGTCATTTTAATGTCAATTTTTAATTTAATTCCATTGTCATTGGGCAATATACTTTGAATTCAATCTTAAAATTAATTGCCACTTATTTTAAGACCTATCTTATAAGCTAGTCACATTTACTAGAAAAAAAAAGTGTTTGTTGTGCTGTTATTACGTAAGTCCTGGTAGTTGATAGTATTTTCAGATCTTTTATGCCTTTGCTGTGTTTTTTCTTTTTTAATTAATGTAAGGATTGGCAAACTACAGTTTGTGGACTAAGTATATTCCACTTTCTATAAATAAAGTTTATTGGCACTCAACTGAACCAGTTATTTTTTTCACTTACCATCTCGGCTGCTTTTATGCTACCAAAGCATAGTTAAATAGTGTTGACAAATTGTATGACCCACAAAGCCTATAATATATGCTGTTTGGTCCTTTATAGAAAAAAATTTGCTGAACCCTGGCCAAGTTGTTGATCAGCCTGAAAATTATCCATTTCTGCCTTTGATTCTATTTTTGCCATTTATATTTTGATATTCAGTTCATGTACACCTTCTGATTGTCATATCCCCTTAATTAATTGACCCTTTCATCATAGTGAAATATTCCTTTTTGTCTCTGTTGATAGTCCTTTATATTTGATATTAATATTGCCATTCTAACTTTCTTATGCTTATTATTTATATTTTACAGTTGACCCTAAAATAATGCAGTTTTGAACTCCTGAGGTTCACTTATAGGTGGACTTTTTCCAGTAAGCACAATTGTCACTCCATATCTGTGGATACCACAGTCACATATTCAACCAGCCACATACATCTGTGGGTTGAGTTCACAGATACAAAACCCCCAGATAGGAAGCGCTAACTGTAAGGGACATGAGCATCTGTGGATTTTGGTGTCCCTAGAGCAATCCTAAAGCTAATCCCCATGGATACCAAGGGAGTGCTTTGGTGGGAGTCAGAAGTTATATAATGATTTTTGACCATGCGGTGAGGGGGCATTGTTGAGGGTCAGCTGTAGTATCTTTTCAATCAATTTACATGAGTTATTTCTGCAAGTTGGCATAGAGAAAAGTGAAATGCCTTATGGAAATGGAAACTAAGGATCAGCATTTGGTCAGACTTACACAAACCAAGTCCATCAAAACCTGAATGGCACAGGAAATCAGGTATCCTGGTTGTGATCCAGACACATATGCATTTGATGTGTATAGCCTTGATTATGTTGTCTAGCCTTGATTATTCTTGTCTTTAAAATAGGGACAAGAACCCTTTTGGTATTTACCTCATCAAAATAATGCATGTGGATAGTTCTATATATGACACAGCACCATTAAAGAATCATTTAATTTGTTAGTTAGTTAGGACACAAAAACACTAATCCGAAAGGATACATGCACCCGTATGTTCACTGCGGCACTGTTCACAATAGCAAAGGTATGGAAGCAACCCAGATGTCCAAAAATAGATGATTGGATCCAGAAGATGTGGTACATATACACAATGGAATACTATTCAGCATTCAAAGAAGATAAACACATGCAATTTGCAGCGACATGGATGGAATTAGAGGGGAT
>PVIJ01015850.1:0-34852 GCA_004024925.1 Scalopus aquaticus
CTGTGGAGCTGTCGGCAGCAGCGATGCAATTTCGATGCCCGGCTGGGGAGATTTCCATATGGCGTGGCAGACCTCTCCTGCCTCACCTGCTGCTCCCCTTAGCAGTGTATTTCCGTCCATCTGCCTGTTCCGCTTCCCACTCTGTCTCTGGTGAACCCTCTCCCCGCCCCACGCTTCTGACCTGCACTGCAGCTTGCACGCATAAATAAATAAATCTTTCAAAAAAAAAAAAAAAACCACAGACAACAAAGCTCCAGCTAGCACCATATGCGACAGGGATCCTCCAAGATCAGGTACCCAGCAAGGACCCACTCTCCCTACTAATATCTAACATCATCTTAGAATTACTGGCCAGAGCAGTTAGAAAAAAATGAAAAAGAATACAAAATAGGGCCTCCCCGGTGGCGCAGCGGTTAAGCGCTGCGCTGTGGAGCTGTCGGCAGCGGCAACACGAGTTCGACACCCGGCCGGGGAGAATCCCACATGGTGCGGCAGACCTCTCCTGCCTCGCCCGCTGCTCCCCTCAGCAGTGTATTTCTGATCTGCCTGTTCTGCTTCCCACTCTGTCTCTGGTGAACCCTCTTGCCGCCCCACGCCTCTGGCCTGTGCCCCAGCTTGTATGTATAAATAAAAAATAATAAAAAAAAAAAAAAAAAAAAAAAAAAAAAAAAAAAAAAGAATACAAAATAAAAGGTGTCTAGATTGGAAAGGAAGATGTGGAACTATCACTCTATGAAGATGACATATTACATAGAGAAATCCTAGAGACTTCCCCCAAAACTGTTAAAATAAAAAAAATACACTCAATTACACACTGCAAAATCAATATAAAATTCTGTTAGATTTTTATAGAAAGCAATGAACTAAAAGAAAAAGAAATCAAGAAATACTCCCATTTATAATCACATCAAAAAGCATCAAATACCTAGGAATAAATTTCACCCAAGAAGTGGAGAGTCCATATACTGAAAACCTGAGATGCCATGGAATGAAAAGTTGAGAAACAGTGTTGAGGACGATGTGGAAAACGAGTGGTGGGGAAGGTGATTGGTGCAGCCACTATGGAAACCAGTGTGGGGGGTTTTCAAGAAATTAAAAATAGAATGATCACGTGACCCAGTGATTCCACTCTGGGTATTCACCTGAAGATTATAAAAACACACTAGTTAGAAAAATACGATTCCTCTCATCCCCGTGTTTATTGCAACACTATTCACAGTAACCAAGACATGGAAATACTCCATAGTCTGGGGTCCGTGGACGGGCGCTTGGGCAGGATGTGGCCTACACCCACCATGGAACATTACTCATCCACAAGAAGATGAAATCCTGACCATTTGACCGCACGAATGAACCTTGAAATAATTATAACAATAAATGAAATGATGGGCCTCCCTGGTGGCGCAATGGGTTAAGCACAGCACTATGAAGCTATTGCAGCCACTGCAGCACAAGTTTGATCCTGGCCAGGGAGCTTCCCACAGGGCACAGAAGTCCTCTCCTGTCTCCCCACTGCTCCCCTCAGCAGTGTGCTTCAGTGGATCCACCTGTTCTGCTCCCCACTCTGTCTCTGGGTAATCCTCTCACCACCCCACACCTCTGGCCTACACCCCAGCTCTTATATGCATAAATAAATAAATCTTTAAAAATAAATAAATGAGGGCCTCCCTGATGGCGCAGCGGGTTAAAGCTCTGTGCTGTGGAGCTGTCGGCAGCGGCGACGCGAGTTCGACTCCCGACTGGGGAGATTCCCACATGGTGCAGCAGACCTCCCCTGCCTCGCCCGCTGCTCCCCTCAGCAGTGTATTTCTGATCTGCCTGTTCTGCTCCCCACTCTGTCTCTGGTGAACCCTCTCACCGCCCCACGCCTCTGACCTGCACCCCAGCTTGTATGCATAAAATAAAATAAAAAATTTAAAAAATAAAAATAAAAATAAATGAAGTAAGCCAGAAGGTGTTCACGCATTTGGGGAATACAAAAAAAGAGCAAATAACCAAACAATCAACAAGTACTTAGACTCTGACAACAGGATGATGACTTAAAACAACAGGGATTTTTTATGTCCCCATTCTGGAAGCCAGAAGACTAAATACAATCAAGGTGTCGCCAAGGTGTTCCCTCTGAAGCCCACAGGGTTTACCCTCAATTCTGGCTTCCAGGTTTGGGGGTGCCATTCCACCCTGCCCATCATCACACCACCCTCCCTGCGTCCCCTCTTGGCCCGCCCTCCACCCGTACCCCTGTTTCAAGGGGCACCCCCTGATCCCACAGGACCCCACGTGGACTAGTTATACCCACAGAGACTCTTCCAGACGAAGTCACACTCCCGACACCAGAGATCGGGGTGCCAACATATCTCCTTTGGGGGTTGAGGGTAGAGGAAAGACTTTAATCCAACACAAATGATTATTTTCAAACACCTCTGTTCTCATAAATTAAACTTCACGTAATTGGGCTGATGTGTGATATCTGAAGGTTGAAATGTGACACGGACTGCTGTACCTCTCCTCTCTTAACACTTTGTGTGCCGGTGCCCTTTAAACTTACCAGCCCCTGGGGCCGGCCATTTTCTGTGCCACCGCATGAATGGTAGAAGCATTCAATAAAACACACACAACTCCTGAGCTACTGGATATTAAAAATACTGTAATATCTCTCACAAAACACCTTACACTTTCACCAAAACAATGTGGAAAGCTTCTAGACTGAGTACGATCAAAGAAATAGCTCCTAATCGTTCCAAATAAATCCACCGTGGCGTGAAAAACCAGAGACTAGATGAACACGTATTAATACGTGAGCGGCCACCTGACACTGGTGACAAAAACACGCACTAATACGTGAGCGGAACACAAAGTGTTAACTCGCTCAGTTACAAGTCCTGGACCAAGGCAAGTCATACCAGGACTTTCACGGACTCTCCCCCTCTTCCTTCCCTCCCTCCCTCAGGACTTTTGGTCTGGAAGCTCAGTCTTGTCTCTTTCCAACTTAAAGAAAACATTTCTTAGGCACCACAACCGCCTACTCACAGTGTGCTGAAGGCAGGAGAGGCTGGCGCGCAGAGCAGAGCCGGGCTCTCTTCTGGAGTTATGGAATCCCAGCAGCCCAGGGAGGCGCCACTGCTGAGAGTCAAGTCCCATCTCTGGCCCCTGGGCCCTCGCGTGGCAGCTGCACTGACCAGGAGGGGCAGAGAGGCGGCCCTGGAACTGCTCACCGGCTTTGTCACACCTCGTTATGGCAGCAGGCGCGGGCGAGCTCTCCACAGACCCGGCAGACAGGTGAAGGAGAGGCCTGGAGCCCTCGGTGGCTTTTTCAGGCTTTTAATGATTGTTCTAGACCATTTGCAGAAAGGCAGCCAGGCCCAGGGCCGGGGTGGGGGTGCCAGGAAGCTGGAGGCCTCCCGGGCCCCAGTGAATGAATCTTCTCTCTTTCTGGGCTCTCTGGCCTCTCTCGGGGCCTCCCCACTGCTCCCACTGCTTCCCATCCGCTGCCATCACCCTTATAGCCTCCGCCCCAGGCCCAGGTGCGCCCACTCATGCAGAGCCACGCCCCACTCCAGGTGTCCGCCATCAGCTCGCCTGCCCCGCGCCCATGTGCCAAGCAAGCGCCTCCGGCATTCAAGGCCGCAGGTATTGGCCAGCGCGCAAAAGCCTGAGTATTTCGCTTTCCCTGCACCAGCAAACTGGGCTAGCGTGGAGGCGCCCTCCAGTTTTCGGGTGGGCTGAGGTTGCCCCGGCAGGGCCGCCACACCCGCACCCGCGTGTGTGCATGCAGTGGGCCTGCACTGTGTGTCAGGCCGCCAGGACCAGCCAGCCCAGCAGCTGCCCGAGCGGGCACACGTGGGCGGGCACACGCAGCCGCCCGCAGGCCGGCCTTTGATGTGGGCTAGAGGGGAGCTGAGTGGAGAAGACGCCTCTTGGCCCCTGGGAGGCCAGTTCACACTTTCATGTCGTCTGGGTTGAATGGGAGGTCAGGAGGTGAACCAGAGTTCACCCGGAGTTGACTGATAGCGCTGGGTGTGGGAGGGTGTCTAGACCGGCGAGGAGAGGCCGTCCTGCCCCAGGAGCCCCTCGCAGCAGTGGCCGGTGATGGATAGGCCGGGCGAGGGCTGCACAGCTGCGGGGCAGCCCCTGACAGATGTGGCAGCCGGCCCAAGCGGAGGGCGCCACCCACCCGCCTGCCCCTCCCGGCCTGGGAGCCAGGCCGGCCCGGAGCCCGCTCTGCTCAGAGCAGCACCTGGGAGGCTTGCCTGCTGGTTACCAGCAGGCGCGGGAGGGAGCTGCCCAAAGGGCCTGGCCCACGGAGGAAAAGATTGTTTGCTTTTGTGGGCGCAAAAGGCCACGTTCTGCCCCCTCCACCCGCGAGGCGCTAAGAGAGTGGCGAAGACGGGGATGGAAATTTCACAGGGAGAGGCTAAGGGCCGGTGGACCGGCTGTCTTTTTGTGCCCAACTTCTGTCTGATTCCTTGAAACAGAAAACTGCTCTGGGAGCCTCCCCGGTGGCGCAGTGGTTAAGCGCTGCACTGTGGAGCTGTCGGCAACGGTGACACGAGTTCGACTCCCGGCCAGGGAGAATCCCACATGGCGCAGCAGACCTCTCCTGCCTCACCCGCTGCTCCCCTCAGCAATGTATTTCTGATCTGCCTGTTCTGCTCCCCGCTCTGGCTCTGGTGGACCCTCTCGCCGCCCCATGCCTCTGGCCTGTACCCCAGCTTGTATGCATAAATAAAAAATAAATCTTTTTAAAAAAAAAGAAAAAGAAAACTGCTCTGGGACTGGAGGCTCCGTCGTTCCGGGCGAGGGCTCAAGCTGGGGCGCTTCTTGCCCCTGACTTTGAAACGAAGGCCTGGAGCCTCTCAGTGGATTCTCCCCTGTGTTTTCAACAGAACAGAAAGATCCTTCTGGAGGGATCTGCCTCGCTGCCCCCCTCCCCCGCACCCCGCCATGGACCAAGGCGGGTAGCTGAGGAGGACACAGGCCTGGGACCCCCCCCAGATGCTGGCGTTCGGGGCATGGCCTCTGGGTCAGCTGGCTCAGACGCAGGCTGTGTCCCATACATTTCGGGCCAGGCACACCCCTGAGTTGTGGACGTGGGCAGAGCAGGGGAATATCACGGAGGGCCCCCACAATGGGCGCGGGGAGTGGGGGGACCAGCCTGCAGGTATCTGGAGGTTGAAGTTGGCGTCAGGGTCAGACCACCCCGTCCCTCCGGGCACATGGCCGCGGGCCCCTCCCTTTCCCCAACCCTCAGCTGGCAACAGCTGCAAAGGCGACTCTTAGAAGGAAATCGAAGCACGGCCCAGAGCGTCCTAACAGCAGCTCCAGAGAAGCAAGCAGGACAGGAAGCAGGAGGCCAGGCGGGAGAGGGAAGCAAGTGTCGCTGGGCATCGAAGCTGGCCAGGCGCTGCCCGGATAGCTTCACGGCTGCCCACTGGTCCCCCTTCTGCCGACGTGCCTTGGGCCACAGGGCGTGGGGTGCACTGCTAAACGCTGGGGTCCCCAGGAGTTCCCCTCAAGGTCTGAGTGGTCTTCAGGTAGTTCTGCTGACCAATGATTAGATGGTGGATTTTTCAAAACAAAGGCAATTAAAACACTTAGATAGATGTAAGCTTTGTTTATTAAATCAAAAAATTATACCCTATTTGGCAAAAGAAAAAGTTCATGTTTATTAAAAGATTCAATAGGAAAGTAACCTGGGATGAAGGGTTATGGAATACAGACTTTCTTGCAAGTCTCTTTTTCTGGGGCAAGAGCTTTGGGCAAGGGCTGTGTACTTGTTCTGGAGAACAGAGGCAGAGGTTAGTGATTACCAGAAACTGGTGGACAGCAAAACACATGTTCCTTGGAAGCACCCATGGAACAGACAATGAAATCAATGGAGGGATAAAGGGAGAGAGAAGACTCACATGGCCAATTAGACAAAAGTACAGGTAAATAAACAGCTAAATGTAAAGTGTCAAGTCACAACAACATAATATGTGCCAGTCACTGGCGCTCTTAAAGACAAAGAGATAGATTGTTCTTAGGGATACACCCTACAAAAATCATCCCCCCCCCCAAAAAAAAAGATGGTTAAAGAAACTACTATACTGATAATTTTGAAAGAAATTAAAAAGTTTGTCAAACATCTACCACAAAAAGCTCTCAGGCAGAGAATTAGGTGTCGACTTTCAAGGGGTACATCATTCCTTGTGGTGTTTAAACTATCTCCTGCTGTGGAAAACTTCCAATCACGTTTACAAAGTTAACACTAAAATCCAAGCAAAACAGGAAAACTGTAAATAGAGTTTTAATGCATTTGTTAACATTTGCTAAAGAAATTCTTAAGTATTAACATTGTGAAACCAACAAAAGAAAAAAGGGTAGCACAATGAAAAGTGGATTTGTTCTAGACTGTACTTCAAAACCTAGAAAGCCTGGTAACACAATTTAAACACTAACCGTTTAAAGAGAAATTTCACATAAGTATATCAGATGCCAAAAAAAAAAGAGACTTTGAATGCAATTTAACAGTTGTTCCCTTTTTTAATAATAGTAAGTTAGGATAGAAAGAGAATTCTTAAATGGGCTGAGGAATGTAACTTCCAAAACTCACAAAAAATCATTTATACTGAGTGGTAGAACATTAAGGTCATTCCAGTGAAATCAGAAATGAGTATGGCTAAATTTATCTTTATTTCCAATATCACTTTGGAATGCCATATCAACGAAATAAGATAAAAATATATTTAGAAGGAAATTATTGGAAAGGAATATATAAAATTATTACTAGTTAAAGATGATTTTCACTGTGTATGAAAAAATCAAATTATATTTGTCAATATAGTGACTGAGCAAAGTTAAAATAAAAATCAATCGGTGTCCTTTTATGTCAGGACAACAAATCAGAAAGTGTAATGGAAGGAAAGTTCTACTTAAAAAGTCACTGGAGCAAAATGGAGGACTAGCCAGTGAGGGAGCCATTTTAACAAATGGGCCAGGATGCAGGGATAGTGACATGGAAAAAGATGGAGTTAGTTAGACCCCTCCCTCCAATCACACACCAAAGTTAACTCAAAGTGGACCTTAGACCTAAAGGTGAGCACTAAAGCCATAAAATTCTGTGAAACATAGGAAGAGATCTTTGTGCTCCTGGGCTACATGACAAATTCTCATCTAAAACACCAAAAACATAAGTGATAAAAGAAAAATGTTAACAAGTGAATTGCTGACACATCTTGTTAAATAAGTTTATTCAGGTATAATTTTCTTAAAATCTTTTCACTTCAGAATATACCATTAATACAGTAAAAATTTAAGGCACAGAAGAGGAGAATATTTGCAGTTCATATATAGCCAAAAAAAGTGATGTGTATCCAGAGCACACAAAGAATTCTTACAACTCAATTTTAGGCCATAAGTAGCCCAGTTAAAAATAGGCCAAAAATTGGAATAGAAACTTTCTCGAAGAAGATATGCAAAATCGGGCCTCCCTGCTGGCACAGCAGTTAGGTGCTGTGTTGTGGAGCTGTTGGCAGCAGTGACACAAGTTCGACACCCGGCCGGGGAGAATCCCACATGGTGTGGCAGACCTCTCCTGCCTCACCCACTGCTCCCCTCAGCAGTGTGTTTCCGTCGATCTGCCTCTTCTGCTCCCCGCTCTGTTCCTGGTGAACCCTCTCACCACCCCCCACCTCTGGTCTGTACCCCGGATTATATGCATAAGTAAATAAATCTTTAAAAAAAAAAGAAGATATGCAAAATCACCATAAGCACACGAGATGTCTGATGGTCTCACCCACTAGGTAAATACACCAAGATACCAGCGTACACCCATGGGATAGCAATCACGATGTCCAACAACACAACTTTTTGGTGAGGGTGAGAAATATCGGTTTCTTCATACACTGCTGGTGGGCATGTAAAATGGCACAGCCACTTTGGAAAGAGAGTTTCACACTCTCTGAAAAGGTCAACATAAATGCATCTTATAATCCAGTGATTCCATTCCTAGATATCTACTCAAGGACAGTGAAAACATACGTTCATGCAAAGGCTTGCAAACAGTTGCTGGTAGCACCATTATTGAGAGCCAAAAAGCGGAAGTGATCCAGCTATATCTCAGGTTACAAATCTCTCACGATAAACCAAATGTCACGTATCTACAATAAATGCTTCATCAACAAACGTTAACCAAGCACAATATGCTACATAAAAAGGAAATGAGTCTCAAAAACATGAAAGAGGCCAGCCAGAAGGACAGAAAGGCAGACAAGTGGACAGACAGAAAGACTGCCCATATCCTGCAGCTGCAGGCAAGTCTGGGAAGAGCTGTCTACAGAGACGGTTTTTCCAGCTGAGGGGAAAGGGAGGTTAACTATAGAAGGGCACAAGGAAAACTAATGAGGATAAAGAGAATATTCTGGTTGCATCGTGGTGATAGCAGCCCCATTTGGTAAATGTACAAAAGTTGCTGAACTGCATGCTCAAAACAAGTGAGTTTTATAGCATATAAATTATACCTGAATAAAATTATTTAACAAGATGTGTCAGCAATGGGCAGGAAATACATATTACTAGAAGCTCTTTTTACAGTGGCATGATAACTTAGCCTTACTGGGAGGGACCGTGAGTGACATAAATAAAGCCCACTAATCCCCAAATAAGCACATCCATGCTGCAAATCCCCTTTGGTCGGATCCCCAGACGCCTATGGCTTCTCCACTAACCCAGAAAGCCGACACCTGATACGAGAAGAGATGTGGGAGAGAGAACAGCACCATAAGGAGAAAACAGGCTCGGTCAATAGTGTTGAAATTTTATGTAGTTGTCACAAATGTGACTACTCTCGAATCTTAAAAGTCCACGCAGGTGAGGGTCCAGGCTATAAGTGCCCTTAGCTTAACCCTAAGTTTGCTTCAATAGAAGACATTAGGAAAACATCAAATATATTAATGATTTACTCAAGGACAAGGACTCCTTTTTTGCATATCTACTAATTTTGATTGAACGTTAGACATTGTGGGGCCTCTTCCTCCAGGGAGCATTCACTGTGACTCAAACCTCAGAAGTTGTAACCTATTCTTCTGAATCCTAAACAGTGCTATAAACCAATGCTACATCAATCAATCAATCAATCAATCAATAAGAATATTCAAATTGATGACACTGTTCTGTACAATTTTAGGAAAAAATTTTTGCACAAAAGTTTTCAAATTATATAAATCCATTTTGGGAGAAAATGACATAAAGCCATTTGTGTGTGTGTGGTGGTCAAAAAAACAAAAAGAAAAATTAAAAAAACAAAAAAGCCAGAAGTAACTTTAAGAATTAGGTATAATTTCTTTGTAAGCTGTCAGGTAAGCCATATGCCTTAAAGCTATCACTATGCAATCAAGTGCTTCATAAAATTAAATCTAAAATTAATAAAATTAAGTTAAATGGTGTGTAAGCATGATAACAATGCCAAATTGCATAGGAGCGTATAAAAAGCTGACTTGCAGATTTTAGAAGTTACTCTCCATAAGGGAAGAGGAGGAAGTGAATGTGGGCCCCCACTTCCCTCATCTCCTCTATCCCGCCCACTTCCAGTTTTAGGGGGAACTTCCCCAGAGTCACTTTTCAAATTAAAGTAAATATCCTGAGTATTTTTTAACTGGAAGTGATTTTTACTTATGCTTAATTACTCATTAATTGCTGAACTTAAAATTTAAGTTCAAATTTATTACCTCAAAATGTGAAGATATTGTCATTGCCATTAGCATCCACTCAAGCTAATCAGATAGTTTGATTTCAATTTCTTTTTGTTTTGTCTCGTGTTTTTTGTTGTTTTTTTTTTTTGTAGAAAATTGTTCCAGTTCATTATGTTTTGTTCTTTGGCATCAGAGATATTATCAAAGTAAACCAACTTGCTCAAATGATTAGCCCTGAGAACTGAATAGCAGAAAACAAAAGACCTGGCAAAGTTTTCATGGGAAATCTGTGCAAATACATTTTTTTCAGCAAGTCTAGTGCTCTGTCCACCAAAGGCCTGTCAGAGTCCTCTCGACAAACATGGTTAAGAGAGAAGGCTGAAAATACCACCTCAATTACACTTCTCAAAAATGTTTTTTTTAAAGATTTATTTATTTAGAGCCTCCCTGGTGGCGCAGTGGTTGAGCGTTGCGCTGTGGAGGTGTCAGCAGCTCGCAATGAGAGTTCGACGCCCAGCCGGGGAGAATCCCACATGGTGTGGCAGACCTCTCCTGCCTCGCTCGCTGCTCCCCTCAGCAGTGTATTTCTGATCTTCTGATCTGCCTGTTCTGCTCCCTACTCTGTCTCTGGTGAACCCTCTCGCCGCCCCATGCCTCTGGCCTGTACCCCAGCTTGTATGTATAAATAAATAAATCTTTTAAAATAATTATTTATTTATGCACACAAGAACTGGGGTGTAGACCAGAGGTGTAGGGAGGAGAGGATTCACCAGAGACAGAGTGGGGAGCAGAACAGGCAGATCGACTGAAATCCACTGCTGAGGGGAGCAGTGGGGAGACAGGAGAGGTCTGCTGCGCCATGTGGGAAACTCCCTGGCTGGGGATCAAACTCATGCTGCAGTGGCTGCTGATAGCTTCAGAGTGCTGAGACTTGACCCCTGCACCACCAGGGAGGCCCTAAAAATTTTTAACCAAAACTCATATACATATGAGTCAGAATCAAGGCCTTTTTAAAAGTTGGATTCATCATCTTTTTCCTTTTTACATAAACCACCCACTGCTTCATCTTCCATGTTTTCTTTTATACATTTTCTTCAAGAGGAAAGGAAGCAACTTAAATGCAGAATCTTAGACATTCAAAAGTTTTTTTGCAAACATGAGTGGTTTTCTTGTCCACACTGATGTCATTAGAATTTTTTAATCAACTTAACTTTATTGAATCTTTTCCAATAATCCAACTTCTTTTTCATAGAAATAATAACTATTTATTCACATGGTTTATTAAGTAATTTAATTGTAATATTAAGAAAAATGACAGAATGGCTTAAACATACTTGGCAATTCATAACCTCTTCTCCACAAACATCAACAATCTGGCAATGGATTTTGAGGACGGAAATATAATTTTGTTTCAAAGTCATTTTATATGGGGAATAGCCAAACCACCTTTAAGTGTGTTACCTACAAATAGTTAATCCAATAGTGGATTGATTTTATACCGCTCTCACTTATTCTCAACCAGATATTGTACTACTAATGAAAATATTGAACTCTATGTAATGTGTCAGTAATTAACCTACTACTTTTGGCCACGAATACATATATCAATTTGTGACCTTGCTTACAAATTCAGGCTTTCAGGAGGTTTTAAATATGGCAAAGGGAATATTCAAGATAGTTTCATCTCATAAAATAGACCTTTATTTTCTGCTCTGTGCACATTCTATTTTGGTATTCAGGACTGATTTTAATAAGAATAACTTACCAGGGCTCCTTCACTGGGCAATCCTGTTGTCCCTATCAGCAGAACGTATTCATTCATTTATTTTATAACTTAATTAATTTGTGAACTCATAACCCAGGCCTGTGCCATATATCTCCTGTGTCTAGCCCTGGGCACTGCTGATAATTCAGACATCACAGCCTTCTCATTGCCTCTGTCCTTACGCCCCTCAGCATCTTCCTTTACAGAGGAAATATTTGAACAAGGCAACTGGGCTTACCTCGGAATCAGGTGAAAGTGCGTGCCTGTGAGTTGCCGCTAAAGAAGAGGAAATTGGGCCTCCCAGGCGGCACAGCGGTTGAGCGCTGCGCTGTGGAGCTGTGAGCAGCGGCGACGCAAGTTCGACGCCCAGCCAGGGAGATTAACACAGGGCGCGGCAGACTTCTCCTGCCTGGCCCGCTGCTCCCCTCAGCAGTGTGTTTCTGTCCATCTGCCTGTTCTGCTCCCCACTCTGTCTCTGGCGAACCCGCTCGCCGCCCCACACCTCTGGTCTGTACCCCACCTTGTATGCATAAATAAATAAATTTTTAAAATGAATAAAGAGAGGAAATTGCAGGTGGGACGGGGAAGGACTGGGGTCACCAGTGCGTTTCGGGCTAGACGTGGGGAGATCTGAGACAGAGAGACAGGAAGCACAGCGCTGAGGAGAGCCAAAAGAAAGCTGGAGTTCTGAGCAAGGCCAAGGCTGTGGGCCGGCGGGCAGGGGGCAGGGGCATGCAGGAAAGAGCGGGGGCCGAAGCCACCTCCTGCCTGTGCTATTCCAACACAAGCGCAAATATTGCAGGGGGCATTTCTACAAACACTGAGTTATTTCCCTTTCATAACACATTTACTATATAAAACAAGTTTGAGATAATGTTAGAAAATAAAATGTTTATCCAGCAAATGCACGGGGACTTCTAGAACTTTGCCCCTTCTCCTATACCTCAGCTCCATCTTTTTTATTTTAGTGGCATTTGGAAAGATTTGTGATTTTTCATAATATATGGTTTGGGACTGAAATATTTTTCTTTAATTTCCATATTCCCAAAATTCACAATACTATTTATGTGGTCCTATCACGACGAATACGACTTCATGTCACATAAATAGTCCTGGAACTTTTTATGTTGTCTCCTGCTTATGGAGGGGAGTTCTCAGAAACCCTATATTATGGCCCTGCTCTGGGCCCTGCTCCTTCTCCGGGGCTGGCTCCGTAATATATGGGTGGGAGCTGCTGCTTTGACGCCTGTGTCAGCCCGAAACCCGCTTTCCTGTGTGTATCAAACGCCGGCACGCGATAAATCAACACGCGTCTGCACAGCTATATATTCTTTCTGTGGCTTTAAATATTTTTATAATCACGGGTGCGATATAGGACTCGGGGGACCCTTTAAAGCCAGCATTTGAAACAGCTGAATGGAGATTCAGAAACCTGCGCGCGGCGGCACAGAGGCAGGAAAACTTCTCGGAACCTTGGAAGGTCTCAGGGTTGGATTTTCCCGGGAACGCTGGGTAGTTCTACCGGGATCACCGTCCAGGGCAGATGCCAGCCTTGTGCTCCCCTGGACTGGTGGGGGGGGGGAGACAGGCTCCTGCCCACGCGTGGGCCACTGTCCAGCCCAGGGCCTCAGACAGAATGGCACCTGCAGCAGGGGTGGGAGGGAAGGAGCTAGTCCTTGATTCTTCTCATCTGTACTCTACTTAGAGCAAATGGACTCAGAACGTTTGGACTGACGGGAAGGAGACGCCAGTCTTCAGGCCTGGGTGACCAGATGGTGACCCGAGGCCGGCTCTGGGGGTTGTGGCCGCCCACGGAGGAGGGAGGCCGGGACAGCCTCAGGGCTGATGGCTCTAAACTTACAGGGAAGGGTTTGAGCAAGGCACCAGCGTTGAAGAAAATGAACTAGGACCTCTGATGCATTTCGAGTGTCTCCCCTCAGCGACCCCCTCCCGTCCTCCGCTTCCCTCCGCCCAAGGTCACTACCTGGCTACCTGGCTACCTGGCCACCTGTCTGCTCACCGGTGCTGCTCAGCGTCTGTGCTGCGATCCCAGCCAGGCAGCGCATCACACATCCAGAAGCCGCACCTGGGGCGAGCCCCGGCTCTGGGCAAGGGAACCCGTTCCCGGCGGCACAAACCAGCGAGCAGAGCCGAGGGTCGAGAGTCAGTGCGCCCAGGCCCGCTCCAGGACGGCCAGGAGAGTTGGGTGGTTTGTGGTGCTTTTCTTCTGTGGTTCCAGGAAGTTCATTTTTCCAGTTTGGGCATAACAGAATCACCTTCCAACGTCTTTCTGTTTGGTTGTTCTTAATCTCTTTTTGTAGGGCGAGGCTTGTTTGCGCGGCGACCCCAGGAGCTGCAGAAGCAAGTTAAGTCCGAGAGGAAGCGTGGAGACCCCCCTCCAAGCGTGGTTTCATGAGCCCTTCCCTTAGCTCCGCGGCCTCTGCGACTTCCCTCCATCCAGCCGCGCAGTGGACGCAGACGCCGCCGGCGAGAAACCGCTGCTGAAGGGCTCTGCTAACGCGCGCTCCGGGGGCTGCGCCGGGCCCGGGCAGGCCCACACGCTGCAGTGCCGGGAAAGGGCGACGCGCCCTTCAGTCTCCCTCAGTGTGGCCAGGACTCTCTCCCTTGCCCACCCTCCTGAGCTGTCCTTGGGAAGGAGGGAAGCGCAGACATTCCACCGGCTTGCCGGGCCTCCCAGCTCAGCGTCACCGCGAGGTCTCCATTGGTGACTCGGTCACCAACGCACCCTGGACCCTCCCTCCGCCCCAAACTAGCTCCCACAGGGGAGCCCTCGGGGGACTGAGCGAAAGGACCTGCCCTGTGGGATACTTCGTCACTCTCTATCTCCATCCGTGATTAAAATCCCGAATTCATTTCTGATATGCCTGTTCTGCTCCCCATTCTTTCTCTGGTGAGCCCTCTCACCGCCCCACGTCTCTGGCCTGTACCCCAGCTTGTATGTATAAATAAATAAATCTTTAAAAAAAAATCCCAAATTCAGTTCTTGGGCAAAACAGGCTCTGTGAACAAATCCAGCCCCGGCCCCCACGAGACCATTTCCCCACCTCCAGGGGCGCCACCGTCTCAGGTGCGGCCGTGCGCCCTCCCGCAGCCGCCCACTCCGCAGATCCCCCAGACCAGACAGCAGAAGCCGCGAGCTCCACCCGCCGGACCTGGACAGGGCAGGCGGGGCTCTGGGTGACCCGTCCCGTTGCATTTTTGGCAGCTTGAAAACCAAAGTGCTGCCCCGCGGCGCAGGCTGCAGGCGCCCCGCAGGTTCGCAGCCCGACTCCAACGCGGTTTATCACTCGGGAGCGTTTTACTGATTTCTGGAAATATGTCATCATTTAGGGGTGCCATATATTTCTCTAAAACCCGTAAGATTTATGGTGGCGACTTGAATGCCTTTAGAACTATCAGTTTCGCACTTTTGAACACCAAAGAAAGAGGAAAGATTGCTATTTTAAGGAATTTGGAGCAGTGGTTATGAAAAGGCCAGAGACCAGAAAATGTCTTGAGCTGACACGCGAAATAAATGAGTGGGATGGGGGTGCAGGATTCCAAGGCAGGGGGCCTGCGCTCCCCAGCTCCTGCCCTTTGTCAAGTTGCTCTCATCCGAGGGTCTGCGGTCGGCTCCTCCTGATCCTGTCGTCACTCACGGTCACTCACGGTCACTCACGGTCACTCACGGTCACTCACGGTCACTCTGCCTGAGGTTCCTGAGGGTTGGGGGGTTGTTGGCTTCCATCGAAATCTCTTCCCAAGGCAGCTTTTTTGAATGACTTAAAAAGTCCCGGAACTGTGAAGCGATCCGCCTCTCACATGGATAAATCTTCAGGATGAATGGAAGGTTTGTGTAGAAAGGCTTAGCCAATAGACAGATCAGCAATAACCTCTCTGAAAGAGTGAGCAGTCCCCTTAAAAATGACCCCACGGGAGACCTCAGTCACTGAGCGGCGTCGCCTCCTACAGGCCCCCCAGAAGGGTCTCCAGCAAGTTCTGGCAGCGTCTTCATCAAGGTCGATGGGTCACCCTCTCTGGAGCAGAAGCCGCTGCCCTCAGCAGGGTGAGGTGCTGGACGGGCACCAGAGCGCCCCCCTGCTCCCCGCTCTCCCTATGGCCAACGACTCACAAGCCCCAAAGTGTTTCTCGGGACAAGGATGTTGTCTGCAGCCTGAGGACAGATCAGAGCTAAGCGGCCTTGGGGCTGAGTAGGCAGAATCAGCCTCATCCACACGAACCCACGGAGCTCACCTGCCTCTAAATCCATCAAGGTCACCGCTCAGGGCAGGCTCCACCAGGGAAGGGGGGAAACCGTGACTCATCACCGGAGAAGCAGACAAAGAGCTTCCGTCCAGCGGGACGGCGGGGTTCTCACTGGACCCCATCTTGGGGTGGAGGACAATGAATCAAAGACACGCCCTCCGAGAGCCAGTGGATACCCAGGCAGGTCAGCTGTCCTCTGGAAAAGCCCCTGGGGTTCAAACAGTACCCCCAGGACAGCCGCTTGTCTTATTTAGCATGTAAGAGGTGCTTCCAGATGACGAGGCGCCTGGGGCAGGGGCCATCAACAAGCTGAGATGCTCAGCCCCCCTCCTTTCCCCTCCTGGCCCAGTTATTCCCCTCAGCTCCCCAGGGACATAAATACTGGCCCAGTTCAGTGGGGACAGGATGAAGGTGACGCTGAAGGTGAAGGCAGCATTCAGTGCATTTTTCCTAATAACTCACCCATCCACCCCCTTAGAAAAAGGCGCTGAGGGCCGAGTCTCGTGCGCAGGGAGCAGTTTTCATTTGCTCGGTCCCTCCTGGTGTATCGCATCCCTGCGTATATTTGCTTCCTTTCCAAGGGCAGGGGAGACAGATGAACACCTGCAGGCAGACACGCACCTGCCACAATTGTGAACCAGCATCTAGCCTCCCAGAAGGCGTGGGGAAAAACCGGCAAGCACTATCAGTGCCCCCTCCCTCTCTCATTCGCCCACCCGCTGAGGGGGCCTCATTTAAAGTGCAGAAGTGGGAGCCCTGGGTGTACCTGCTCATCTTTTGAGTCCACCATTGAAAGGAGGAGTCTATTTTTTTTGAAGATTAACTTTATTTATTTATGCATACAAGAGCTGGGGTACAGGCCAGAGGTGTGGGGAGTGAGAGGATTCCCCAGAGACAGAGTGGGGAGCAGAACAGGCGGATCCACTAAGATACACTGCTGAGGGGAGCAGCGGGGAGACAGGAGAGGTCTGCTGTGCCCTTGGGAAGCTCCCTGGCCAGGGATCGAACTCGTGCTGCAGACTTAACCCCTCGCGCCACCAAGGGAGGTCTGACAGAGGATTCTTGTGACGGGGAGGCCTTGCAAGTTTTTTCTGGGGACCGGCAGCCAGAAAGCAGCAGCCCAGCAAGACAGTCTTCAGGTCTCCTCCCTCCTTCCCCAGCCCCATCCTGATTCTCCTCCTGACACTGCACCATGGAGCTTGGTGGCTGCTGGAAGGACCCAAGGCTGCTCCTGGGTTCTCCTCCCCTTCCATCTAAATCAGTCTGTCAGCATCTCCTACCATCTCCTGTCCTTATAGGCCATCTTCACTCTGGTGTCACCCAAATTTATATCTTCTGCCTGAAAGCCTTGCCCTGAAAATTAGGCTTAAAAATTCAGTTACACAAAGAATGCAAAAAATATTCATCTGCGGGGATATATAGGCACCCCTATATTATTGCAGCACTATTAACAATGGCTAAGATATGGAGACACCTAAATGCCCAAGGACAGAGAATGGATTGAGAAGACAGGGAATATATACATGGTGGAATACTACTCAGCTATGTAAAAGATGAACTCTTATCATTTGCACAGCGCGAATGGAACTGGAGGGGATGGTGCAAAGTGAAAGAAGTCAGGAGGAGAAAAACTAGTACAGATGACTTCACTCCTATGTGGAATGTAAAGAAACAAAAAAAGGAACAGATGAAAAAACTAAACGAAGGCCAAGCCTGGAGATCTGTCTGCAGAATTGAGGCTACCAGAGCTTTATCTTTCTCCTTGTAGTCATCACTATCTAGCACATTCTGTAGCAGACTTTGTCAATGTGTCCACTGTCTCGTTAAATGTATGCTCCACGGGAGCCAGGAGTCTTCTCAGTTTTCTCCCTGCTGAACCATGGCACCCAGAGCAGGTAAGAAGGTTCCAATAAGTGTTTGTTGAGGGAAAATGTCTGACGCTGAATATCCCCAGTGAGTGTGTCCGCGATATCCCTGAGACAGACGGTTAATAATCATATTGGTGTTTTTCTTTTTTTTTTCCCAACCACCACTACAGAGGCATTTTGCTTACTAGCGGAACGACTTCATATACTTCAAATAAGCGAATGCCCCTTCTCGTCGGATGCAGGTGGCAGAACTGAGTTACATGCCAATCACAACAGCAGAGAGAGAGCTGGAGGAGGCGGGAAAGGCATGGAGAGAGAATTTGCCATTCATAATGCAACAATCCGAGCATCATTTTTTTCCCCCTGTGGCACGTAAATATTTTTATTTTGGATGTTCAGAGAAAATTGTGATTTATTTTGAGGTACTTCAAAATTCATTAGTTTACAAATCAGCACAGGTCCCCCTGATTCTCACTGTTAATTAGACAGCTTATCCTGGAAGCCAGGTGTCTGCTATAGCAGCCGCAGAAACAGGAATAAGGAGAGAAGAGCAAGTCTTAGGATCGAGGCTGAAGTAATGATGGTTAATAGGGCGGAGCACTAAGAGAAGACTCAGAAGGAAAAGAATAAAATATACTGTAGGAGAAGAATTCTGAAAAGCAAGGGGGAACCTTAAGTTGAGCAAGAATTATTGTCAGAAAGAATTGCTTTTTGTCAAAGCAGCAAATCCAGAAGAATAACAACTTAGAGTCAACCACGGAATTCCAATAACAAAACTTGATGGATGTAAGTATGCAGGTATGACTGTGATGGTTTTATTTTGATATGTATGCAAACTTATAGAGAATTTTTCAGAAGAGTAAAAGGAAAATTCATACATTAGAGGGTGGGAGAGACAGAGACATTTAAGAGAGATGGGCAACACCACCCTTTTCCTGTAATACCTAAAAGTGTGTTTATTAAATAAGCCAGAAGGAAAGAGAAAAATATCAAATGGTTTCACTTATGGGAGAAATATAGGGGAACCAAACAAGAGATCAGGAAGAGAAAATAACAACAACAACAAAACCCAACAAATTTTAGCAGGCAACCAGAAATGAGAGACATTCAGCAAGGGAGGGGGAGGATAAGGGCTCAAAATGAGGGTGAAGAGAGCACAAGGGACTATGGTGAAGGTTCACGGGTAAATTCGAGGAGGGTAACCCATGGGGAATACACAATAATGTAAAAGATATAAACAAAATATATGTATTTTTTAAAAAGTGTGTTCATTAAAAACAAGGACTTTCTCTTACATGATTATAGCGCAATGATCAAAATCAGAAAATTGAAGTGAACCATTACTATTAAATGATCTATAATCGATACTCAAATTGAATCAACTGTTCCAATAATGCTCTTCAAATGTCCATCCTGGCCCAGCAACTGGCCAGCACCTCTGAGTAATTACTTGCTGTATCCACTGAGACTCCTATTGCTGGCCTTTATCTTTTCCATCTTTCTATTTTGAAGAGGAGAAGCCATTTACTTTATACCTGTCCCTAAATTCGGGTCTATTGATGCCACCTGGTGATGAACTCAGGCTTGCCTCTTTGGCAGGAATTTCGTAGAAGGGACGTTTTTGCCCTCTTAGCTACCTTAGATGTCGAACTTGCTCATTTGTACAAAATGGAATTCACCAGGTTCCTGAATGTCAAGTTACTATTTTCCTAACTTCTTCCATTTTTCTGTAAAGAGTAAACCGTGTGGATATATTTTGAGGTTCTCGAAGCACCAATTTCATCTCACTTTCACCCACTATTTGTAGCATCTATTGCTGATTCTCTAATTCTACCACTTTTTTAATCCATGTAGTTTTTTCTTAATTTTAGAGCATTCTACTTCGTTATTCATGAATCTGCATTCATTTTTATAATTTAAATTTCTCTCTTGTGATCCCTGATCTACTCACTTATTATAATCATATTTTCCTTTAAGTCCTTGAACAAATTTGTAAATATTGTTTAAAGCCCTGGATTGCTAAATCCCACATCTGGATCTTATCAGCGCTCATTTATCTTGAGTCTCAGTCAAATTTTCTGGCTTCTGTGCATGTCTAACAATTTCTTTTTATTAGACTAGACATTGTGGTGCTCATTACAGGCTAGAAATTGTGGTGTGTGGGCGTTGTGATATGCCTCAAAAGCACATTGGTTTTGGTCTGGCAGTCAATTAACTGCATTGAACTCAAATTCCAAATTCCGTAGTCCTTAAAATTGGGGGGTAGCCCTCAGTCTTCTGGCCTCACAGGCATTGCTTTTGCTGAGCCCTCGGGGTCTCCCCAGCACGTGCAGTTGAGCAGTCCACAGGGAGAAGTTGACACACAGATTTGGGGTTACCCCTTCTGCATTCTTTGCTCTCTGGAATTCCCTCTCCACTTTCCAGCTGCTGCCAGCCCCAAACTATGTCTGGTACTTGAGAGCCAGGGAGGGTACAAAGTCCTGCCTAGGGCTCAGAGTAACTCATTCAAAAACAGGAATAAAAACAACGGTGTCCGGGGAATTCCCCTCATTCAAGGGTGGACTCTCTTTCTATTCTGTCTGCTTTTCATCATGCATTCAAAGGTTTATTTTTAATATTTCATCCAGCCTTATAAATGTTATTTATATACAATAACAATTGTTCTTATTCTTCTTATGCAAGCATGATCATCAGAAGCAGAATTTCTCTAATCGCCAACTTAAGTCAAAAAGTTCTCATGGCTTCTTAGAACTTTGTTTCCATAGTTCCTCCTATGACAGTGTAAATTTGCCACCTATTCTTATTCTCTCCATGACACAGCATCTGACCTATATTCTTGTCCTTATTCCAAACATTCATTCACCTGAGTGAAGTACCTGTGTATAATTTTTTCTAATGAACTCCTAGTGCATCAAGTTGAAGTTAATTTTCTTTAGCCAACAAGAAACCAAACAGGTCCATAAATCATGCAGTTAGAGTTGGCAAACATGGGTGCTAGAGAAAACGAACATCTTAAAAGAACCCCCTTTCACCATATAACATGCATATTTTCATACCTGTACAGATAACTTAGGAACCCAGGGTTTAACTGCCCCAGATTATATGCCTAGGGAGAAAGTGAAAGTTTCTATCACTACTTTAAGATGTACCCAAGATACTTTGCCAAGTGTCTTCACTCAATTCTGTCAAAGTCACAAAGCCTTAAAATAAGCACGAACAAGCACCGCCATCTTCTCACTTGGTCCTCAGAGTGCCATTCCTTGACCTGAACCCTCCTTGAGACGGATCCGCGTGTGCATTAAAGCATATCCCTGCCCGAGCATGCGCTGTTAGCAAGGTGTGCTCATGTCCACCAAGAGTCGCAGGGACCCTGGGTGGCCTAAGTCCCGTGGTGTAGACAGAAAACGGTCTCCTGCCTGCACCCCTGCTCCGTGCCCAGCCGTCCAAGCTGGCGCTGGGCTCATTCACCAGTGCCGGCAGAATGGACTAGACTGGTGAGGGGAGGAAGTTCAGGTCCTACCCAAACTTAAAGAGAAGGCACAGGAAATCTCAGGGTGGAAGACAGATGAAGTGAAACTGGAAGTTTTGCTAGAAATTAGCAGACTCAAGTCCGTGAGACTCCGGCCTCCCGGCAATTTACGGCCCTCCCCCACTTGTAACTCTGGCCTAACGACGTGTCATCTTTCCTTTTCATGTTATTTATTTACAAGTGCATTTTCAGTATCAACCCCTTCATTCATTAATCCTAATATGGCCTTTTCCAATGTCTACTTACCATTTTAAATACTTACTATAATTTACAGGGCTTTCTTGAACACATCCAAGGTATATTATATGGGGCTAGCTTAATGGAAAGTCTTGTATACCAAAGCAGGAAAAAAACACATTTAATTTATGATGGCTTTGAATTTTGATCATAATTTACTCACAGAGACCTATTCATACAAAGCAATACCAATACAATTTTTCAGAAGCAATAAAAAAGTAAAACAATAAATGCTGATCTTAATTAGTTTTTTTTTTCCTGAAAGCACAAACATATTCCATTCTAGGATTATGTAAACTATACTTAACTTCAGAACACTTAAGCTTCTATAATTGCTCTTGAAATAATTCTATTAGCTTACATTTTAGAAGCATTTTAGCCACCAGAAATTCTCAAGTTCATGCGTTCTCCTTCTCTCCTTAGAGAAAAGGCATCCCCCAATTCGAGAAATGGACATCGAGCTTTAAAAATAACACTTCAAAGCTGTGTACCCAGAGAAGAAGCCCTTCACAGACCTCTCCGTCAATCCCTGCTCTAACCACAGGCCGAAGGCTGACCTAAATGAGAGGAAAACTCTCACCAGAATTTTTGCTAAGCAACGCGTGCGCGAAACGGCCCTCGGGAAACCGCGGGATCTGGGACGCCGCCCCCACCCTCCTGGACGAGATGGCCCTCCGCGGTGAGGGAAGCCCACCCGGCGAGGGAGATGCACCCATCGGGAGAGAGGGCCTCGTGGGCGGGGGCCTTCCAGGGCAAGAGAAGGCGATGGAGCCTCAGAACAGACAGCTGCAGGGTGCGTGGCAGCGGGCTGGGCCTCCGCCTGGGCCGGGCCAGGGCCCCAGAGGCCCAGAGGCAGGGTCTCCTCAGGGACCAAAAAGGCTCCTCAGCGGAGGCCTCTCTGCAGCTGGGCTGGGACGCAAAGTGGGTGCTGTAGGAACGGCTGAGCACAGACGACACAGGGGCTGCAGCGGGGGCTGAGGGGTCTCCAACAGAGGAGCTGGGCATGGCTGCAAAGAAGCTTCGAGACACATACGCGGGGTGTGCAGACGTGCGCATGAGGCGGCTCGGGAGCCGTCGTGGTGAGGCTGGAGAGGGGCTCCAGAGAGGCCGCTGCGCCAGGCATGGAGGGCAGTGCCCAGGGCCTCTTGAGGGCAGGACAGTGGGATATGAAGGGTTAAAGGATGGAGGGAGCAGGATGAGGGAAAACGGCCGGCCAGCCAGAGGCCGAGATGCCGGACAGATAGGGGAGAGTGCCACCGAGGCGGGGCGGGAGGCTGAGCGCTAGCGTGTGGGGGGGCTGAGCAGGAAGAGCGAGCCCGCCCGGCCAACGCGCAGGGCAGAGGGGAGGAGACCACGGCCAGCAGGGACAGTGCCGGGACTACCTCGGGCGGCAGGAGAAGGGAGCTCAAACCAAAGTCCCCAATGTTTCGGGAACCCCCCCCCCAAGCACTGGTGTGGTTTAGGGAGGGAGGTGCTCTGCAAAGGAATTTGGGGTGCAGAAAGCTGACCCAGCGGGTGTGGCTCTTGAGGACCACACAGCTGCGGAAGGAAGCAGGGCAGAGTCCCCCCAACAAGCACCCCTGCGGGCGTGGCCTCGACGGGGCAGCTCCGGAGCCAGAACTGGGTGAAGTCAAGCAGAAGGACACCAGGGGCACAGAGGAAGAGATCTGGAAGGGCCGGGCGCCGGCAGACCCTCTGAAAAAGCCTGGAAGCAGAGAGGTGAGGAAAGGGCGCCCCCCAGCGTCTCCTGGCAGGTGGGCCCAGCACAGCAGCCCGGAACCCCTCCAGCCTCCCCACCCGCCCAGTTCTTAAAAGGACCACCTCTGGTTTCCGACTGCACACTCTCAAGTTTCACCGTCACCTCTGGGGAGCCACCTTCCAGGGCCTCCCGGTCACCCCTTCCGGGGCATCAAACCAGCCACACAGCTCTGTACCTGGGGTGGACAGTGCTAACTGGGGGTCAGGAGCGGGAAGCCCTGTATTTAATCCGGACCCTGGAGAGCTGGAAGCTCCTGATGTCCCCAAAGCCGTGGTGCATCCATATGCTTGAAACGCCTCCTCTTTGAAGACAAGTTAGAGCTAAGTGAGTAGGGTTTATCCTCTGCGTTTAGCGGGTGAAGACTACAAGGCACCTAAGATGAAAGCTTTTGGGACCCCACTAGCCCTTAAGCAGGGCAAGGCATTCCCCATGGAGCTGGCTGACCGAAAAGCCAGGGTGTTCTTCAAAAGAACTGATTCTCCAAGTGGAGAGAGCCGTCCCAGCAAACGGGGCTACGTAACGGAGGCGCTAACGAAAGACCACCGATTATTAATCAACGCTGTGACTCGGCCCATAAATCGTGGGATCTTTCATTGTCACGCCTCATAATAGGTGGGAGGAGCCCGCCTGACATCAGAGGTGGTGGCATGACATAATAAAATCAGAGCTGGCTGCTGACCACCCGCGTGTGACTGTGTCCTCAGGGCCAGCATCGGGGGCTAGCGCCCCAGAGACCGCCCAAGGGTAAGGGTCTTGCTCACAATCACCAGGTGTGGGGGGAGCCGGGAGTAGCCATGTAGAAGAGGAGCCCGCCAATCTCGGGGACACAGGACAGGTGAACTGGAGTGAAGTGGGGGAGGACGCGGAGAGAGCAGGTGCTGGGGGTCAGGACAGCGCCGTGGACAGCACCGTCCTGCCCTCTGCCACCTGATGCCGCTCGGCCTTGGCTCGCCAAGCCCCTGGCCACGGCTCCTGGCTGCAGAACCAGCCTGGCTTCGTATGCTACGTGGTTTAAGTTTTCAAAAAGAAATTTCAGGAGATGCGCTAAATATGGACAGGGACATATTTCAGTGGTTTGCTGATGGTTTGAAATCAAATATCTAAAACCCACCGACTCTAGCTTACCTGCATTTAGGTCATCAGTGCCAGCTGATTCCTGAAGCTGTTCGGAATGAAAGCCCAATTTTCCATTATTCATCCATAGAGCCACCTCCAAGTAATTCTTCTAGAAACACTCAGCTTTTGCCCAGCAAATAGTGCTTATTATTTAGAATGCAAGTTCATGTCTTGACTCCATACCGTATCCTCCCAATGATCTTTCCCAGTTTGGGGGGCAGGGAACCGAGGCACAGAGAGGCTGGGGGCTCCCCGATCCAGGTGGTGGTTACCTCCACCTGTCTCGAGCACCACTGCTCGTGCACAGGACCACAGAGCTGCAGAAGGAGGTAGAAACGCCAGCCCAGAGGCCAGCTCTGACTTGGCCCAAACCCAGAGCTCTCTGGAAAACTAGAAAATTAGATCCATTTTATTTGCACTTGTGGTCACAACTTTTAAGTTGGTCTCATTTCATCCGTAAGAACGGAATTACCATGCTTTATATTGTAATGACCTGATTGGCATATGATCTTCAAGAAAAAGTAGGTTTTGAATTTTTCCCTCTAACTCAACTTGACAGAGAACAACTTGGTCCTTTCTTAGCACTGATCTCAGTTGTCAAGTCCTCACCTGGGTTTGGTTGATTCTCTCCAGCCATCTCCATCACCACTGTCACCGCCACCTCCATCACCACCACCATCATCATCCCCCCACCACTTCCACCACCTCCACCCCCTCTATCACCTCTTCCACCACCACCTCCACCATCATCACCACCATCACTCCATCGCCACCACCTCCTCTATCACCTCTTCCACCACCACCTCCACCATCATCACCACCATCACTCCCATCGCCACCACCTCCTCTATCACCTCTTCCTTCACCACCTCCACCATCAGCACCACCATCACTCCATCGCCACCTCCTCCATCATCTCTTCCATCACCACCTCCACCATCACCAATAACACCGTGTCTGCCAACCACCACCACCATTCTCAGAAGCTAGAGATTTAAGAATTTATGGGAAATTTAAATTTTTTAGTTTACTTTTTCACTTTTCTTTAATTCACCAACTCTGGAAAGAAAAAGCTGTGAGCCCTCGATGACATCCTACACACAAGAGCTGCTGCCAGCTACCGCTGCATCGGAGTCTTCCTCTCTCCCCTCCTGCCAGCTGCCTGCTGCCCCCACCGCCTGCTGTGCCCCCCGCCACCGTGGCATTGTCATGAAATCCTACTTGCTCTTCTCTTGGGGAGCAAGTCCGGCTCCAAGCCGATGTGGGCGCTCACTGAGGGCAGGCCTGCTCTGCCCTGGGGGTCATGGCGTGCGATGCTCTGACCCGAAACCCAGAAGCCAAAACGCTGGCTGAGGGCATCTTGTCTGTAATCACTGCGAGTAGATTTGAAGTCCTTAACCCTTGGCGAATGTCACCAGTCACCATCTGAGTCAGTGGCTTAGGTGAACCGTGGTTTATTAATTAACACTTGGGGCCTCCCCGGTGGCGCAGCAGTTAAGTGCTGCGCTGGGGGGGTGTCGGCAGCGGTGACGCAAGTTCGATGCCCAGCCGGGGAGATGCCCACATGGCATGGCAGACCTCTTCTGCCTCGCCCGCTGCTCCCCTCAGCAGTGTATTTCCATTGATCTGCCTGTTCTGCTCCCCACTCTGTCTCTGGTGAGCCCTCTCGCCGCCCCACGCCTCTGGTCTGTACCCTAGCTTGTATTCATAAACAAATAAATCTTTAAAGAAAAAAAAAACACTTGGCCATGTGCGTTGGCTTAGACCCACCTGTGGGCGAGGGTGTGTGGGCATGTGTCTCAGGCAGTGCCCAGCGGGAAGCTAGCGGCACATGGTAATAACCCCATCTCTGAGCACCCAGTCTCTGCCAGGCGCCACGAAAGCACAGAGCCTAGAACAAGGTGGCACCCCACCTGGGCTGACACACACACCCTCTGTGCGCCCCACTCTGCTCTTGATTTCTTCCGTCTTTTTACAAATTTGAGGTTACCTTGCTGCCAGAGGGCTTTTCCCATTAAGCAGAGTAACCCATACGACAAACTAAAGCATCAGGGCTGGCAGAGTCTCGAGGCAGAGTCCCTCTCGTGGGTGCTTCCGCTACTCCATTGCTGCTCCCCCCACCCAGCAGGCACCCTGACTGCTGTGTCCTGAGCAACCTCAGGCCTGTGCCGCGCACGGCCTCATACACATGGGCTCGAAGCAGAGAAGATGAGAAGCGCATTTGGACACTGGCAAAATTTTTAGATTTCAACAGGCTTCTCAACTGGAGGGAGATTTCTTCTCCAGCTCGTGGAGGAGCTGACGATCAGGAGATACCTAGGTGCTGGGCCCTAACCACAATTACGGAATATAATTAACTCCGCTGCCGGTTCACTGAATACACTGTACACTGTTCGTCAAACTTGCATTTAGGTCTAGGCGTGAGTTCTGGTAAAAATAATATCGCGCCTGCCTGTGTGTATAATAATAAGATAATTCATGAATATTCAGGGCGAGGAAAGAAAAAAAGAGTTCCCATTTTAGTCCCGACACAGACACCCCTAATAAAATGTTGTCACTGATAAGAATCTTGTTGATTATATTTGCTACTTAATTTTGAAGTGTCGGTGGATTAATATTATGACATGGGATTGCTTGATTAGGCAGAAATGACATCTGATTGTCTATTCAGAGGAGAACCCTCCACGGGATGACTGAAAGTGTCAGTTTACCCCGTGAATAATCTGCTCTGTTGTGTGACTGAATGAATTAGAGAGAGAATAGCCAAAAGTCTCTCTCGGAGCAGAAGATGCTCCCCGTGCAGACTCTGCCGGGAGGTCGAGTCTGCAGGAACCGCACATGATAAAACCCGGTGACGAGAAATGGCTCCCAGCTCTCCAGAGACCGCCAGAGGGGCCACGGGTCCCCACGGAAGCACCTCCCTCTCACTGCAGTGGGAGGTTTTCTGAAGGAGTGGTCTTAAGTGACCCTCCCATGGGGCCCAAAGACCCCCACTGGGGGACCCTGGTATAGGGGCTGGGGTGGGACCCAATATTTCCTGCTGCTCCATCCTCTCCAACTTGCCTTAAATTATTTTTTTCTTTTTTTTTAAAGGTTTATTTATTTATACATACAAGCTGGGATACAGGCCAGAGGCGTGGGGCAGCGAGAGGGTCCACCAGAGACAGAATGGGGAGCAGAACAGGCAGATTGATGGAAACACACTGCTGAGGGGAGCAGCGGGCGAGGCAGGAGAGGTCTGCTGCGCCATGTGGGAATCTCCCCGGCCGGGCGTCAAACTCGTGTCGCTGCTGCTGACAGCTCCACGGCGCAGCGCTTAACCACTGCACCACCGGGGAGGCCCTGCCTTGATTTATTTTAATGCCTGACAGCATCTCAAACCAGCCCTGGGTTCAGGTGTCAGGCCAGTGTGGATCTACTGAAGTACACTGCTGAGGGGAGCAGCAGGCAAGGCAGGAGAAGTCTGCTGTGCCATGTGGGTCAGCTTCCTGGCCAGGGATCAAATTTCACCCCAAAAGACAGAAAGGAAGGTTCTGGAGCCAGCCCCCACCCGTGCTCCTCAAACACGGCCCCCTCTGCCCAGAAGACCCTCCCAGCCCTCTCCAGGTTTCCACCCTACAAGGACTTCCTGATGATCTTTTTGTAGCGTTAAAGCATGATTTCATCGACTGATACAAATATAAGTATATTTAATTGCAACCTAATTATTTAAAAATTCTCACTCATCTGAGAATGATACACACAGTAGCACTCTAATCACCAAAGGTGTGTCTGAAGACAAGTTGGAATTAAAAAAAAAAAAAGACACCAATTTCATAGTTAAGAAGCAATGACATACATTTCAACAATAATTAAAGCCACCAAGCCCATCTTTTTCTAACTAGAACAAAGACAGCATTAAGGAATCGCAACATTAAGGAATTCCATCTTGCTCCTTCTGCCTCCGTATTTGACTGTCTTGAGGCTGGAAGCCCATTAGCAGGTAGACTATGAAAATGCAAATGGAGGCCTCCCTGGGGGGGCGCAGGGGTTAAGTCTCTGCGCTATGAAGTTATCACCAGCCACTGAGGCATGAGTTCGATCCCCGGCCAGGGAGCTTCCCACAGGGCGCAGCAGACCTCTCCTGTCTCCCCTCAGCAGTGGATTTCAGTGGACCCACCTGTTCTGCTCCCCACTCTGTCTCTGGGGAGTCCTGTCACCTCCCCCACACCTCTGGCCTGCACCCCAGCTCTTGTATGCATAAATAAATACATCATTTCAAAAAATGCAAAGGCAGGCACCCCAAGCGATTCCATCTTGGCGCCGGAAGGGGGGACAGTACACACTGTGGGCGCCCTTACCACTCCCCAGCGAGGCTGGTCCAGCCTCCACGTGGTGAGTCAAGCTCTGGCCCTCGGAATGGTCACTCTCAGCTCAGGAGAAAGTCCGCCCATAAGTCCAGGTGCCTGGTCTCACTCACCACACAGAGGGACCCCAAGAGGGAGAGAAGACAGCTGACACACTGGCTTCCTGCAGTTACTAGCAGGTAATAGCGAGTTCTCCATATTTTGCAGCTCTTAGGCCCTAACAACACCAGAGGGGAAAGTCGCCTGCGTGTGATTTGTAGCAGGGAGAATCACCAGCCACTGGGAGAGCAGGTCCCTTATCAACTAAGTTCTTATTCCTCAGTTCCTGTTAAGGAAATCAGCGTCTTTCACTTCTCCACTTCCTGGAAATGGATCTACACACACTTCAGCCAGAGAATCGCTGAGCAGCGTTGTTGGGGGAGGAGGGTGGGAGCCACCTGCTGTCTCTTCTCTATGTGAGGAGGAGCCGGAACGCTGCGTGCAGCTTCACCCCGGGTGGGGCGCCGACCCCACCCTGGTCCTCTCTGCAGCCTGCAGTGTCCACCAGAGGATGCCGTTGCTGGCGCTCTTCCAGACAAGCATCGGGCTGCACGGCTGAGACGCAGGATAAAACGCACAGAGCGTCTCCGCGGGAGCCGTAACTTCTGCTAAACCAGCAACACGGGGATGACCTGGAAATGTCCTCATGGCAGGTAGATGTCATGCTGGAACACTGGCCACCCAGGCCACCTTCCCTCTGAAGACTCATGGAGACCTTGAGCGGCTGGGTGGTGCAGTTTGGGGAAGCCCAAGGAAGGTTTGGCCTGGCACCCCCAGAGGCCCAGGCAGCTGCTCCACACAGCTCTGTGCCGACAGCCTTCCCTCTGGGGAGGCCCAAGCTGGCACCTTGGTCACGTTGTGACTCAAACGCCTTCCTTTTCCCGCCACTATTTTCATCCTTCAATAGAAAACCAATTCTAGGGCCTCCCTGGTGGCGCAGTGGTTAGGTGCTGCGCTGTGGAGCTGTTGGCAGCGAGGACGCGAGTTCGACGCGAGATTCCCATAAGGCGCAGCAGACCTCTCCTGCCTCACCCGCTGCTCCCCTCAGCAGTGTGTTTTGGTTGATTTGCCTGTTCTGCTCCCTGCTCTGTCTCTGGTGAGCCCTCTCACTGCCCTATGCCTCTGACCTGCACCCCAGTTTGTATGCAAAAATAAAATAAAATAAAAATCTTAAAAAAATTTAAAAAAAGAAAACCAATTCCATTTTTTTACTTTTTTCTGAAATAGAACCTTAAATGTAGAACATATTATTTATTTTGTTTAACAAAGAGTTGCTTGTACCACGAAGCTTGAAACACCAGACATGGTAAACAATAGGTGTAATTATCTCCTGTTCCCGTTTGAGAATGAACACCCAGCTCCTGCACCTTCTCCATCCGGGTCCTTTGCCACACACGTGATCTTTCTGAGCAGTCCAGGGGCACCTGAGGGCTGGGACCAGGTTTCTGAAGACCACAAGGGACAAAGGGAGTGTCCGTCCATCTTTCAAAAGGGGTAGAGGACAACCAGAGCAACTTCAAAAAGACTCTAGAATATTCCATTGTCAGCCACCTAGGAGAGTGCCGATATTGATTATTTCGCCAAAAGGAAATTGGGCCAGTGGGAATTCACTGTGGTGAGCCTAGGTCCACAGAGAGGAATGGGCTTCCCACCCAGGCCTCCTGCCGATCCCCCTAGACACGCGACGGGCACCTCCAGTGGCCTCTCGGGGCCAGAGACTTGGGACGGTCCAGCAGACAGGCCACTTCCTAATGAGGCCTATGGTCCTTCAGTAAACGCATCTCTGGGGAAGCAGACAAGAACCCTCAGCCGGGCCCTGTGCTTCACTCTGGAGCCATTCCCATCCACCTGGCGAGGTCTCTGTGTCCAACAGGGGTGCAGTGTCTAGAAGTGGTTCAGAGGCTTTTAGTCTAACTGGGAGAGGCACGTGGGTTTTACCTTTTCCCACCTACATCAGAAATTCCCCTTAACACACCAGCCCCACTCAAAAAGAAAAAAACAAGAACACCCAGTCTCGGGGAGCCCACGGTCCGCGCCCCGTAGCCGGGACAGAGTAGAGCCCCCAGCGCTCCCGAAGCCTCAGCCGCAGTCTCTGCAGCAAAGTCAGACACACCGATGAAGACCAGACACCCCGGACGAAGACTCAACCACTGAAACTGCCTTTCTCCCATATTCGATCAATATTTAATAAAGAGGCACAGAGCAGAGACAGACGGGGGGGGGGGCCCACGAGCAGTGCGGGTGGTCCAGCACCCTGGGCAAGTCTCAGTGGAACACGACACCTTCTCCATGCAGAGGGTGATGGCACACCCGCGGGAGCACCCTCAGCCACCCTGGCTGAGCTAGGAGCCGGGAAGGGCAGTTCTGGGGTGCCCCGAGGAAGGAGGGGAGGCAGCAGTGAGGGCAGGGGTGTCTATGGAGCTGAGCGACTCGGCAGTGCCATCCTGAGGTTTGCCGGCTCTGCCCATCACAGCTTACCCATCACAGCATGCTTGGGGGTCTGCTCTACATCACCTATATGCTCCTCACCTCGCGTGCTGCAGGAGCTTAAAGAGTTAGTCGCGGTCCCCAGCCTGGCCACGTCCCTATGAGCCACAGATGACATTTCATCCTCATGTGCAGAGTGCTGCACTGAGGAACTATTTGCAAGGCGGAGTTTGTGGGTGCCAACATTCAGCTACTGAGACTCACGAGGCCCTCCCCTCCCCTGCGGGAAAGCTGGGGTCTCCACTGGCCTTTAGAACCTGAAGACTTGCAGAGGCAGCCCCTCGGAGGCGGCCCGCCCTTCCCAGGCATGGACCCAGGAGCTGGGAGCAGAGCCCAGATCCCGAGGAGACAGCCCTTTACTCTCCGCAGGGGAAGCCACCGGGGTAGAAACGCAAGTGAGGGCACTCCTGAGAACTTACATTCTGGGGGAACTTTCTGCCCCATTAGAAATGTTGTCAGCCTAGAGTTTTAGTTGATTGGTATAGTGATTTCCTCCAGAATATGTGAAAATCCAAATTCCCTCCTATCACAACCCCCCGGGAGAGGAGGGCGCTCTCTCTAGGGAATGGAAGAGTTTAGCACATAGTTTTTGTCACCCAGGATTTTGGGGGGGTGACAGTCTCCCCCGTTTTACAACACGAGTGAAGGAATCTACATCAGGGTCCAGGACCACACAAGCCTGCCCAGAGCACAAAAAGATAGTTCAGAACCAGGTCTGTAGCCTGTGGTAAAGGCTGCATTTCCAGCTTGCAGGGAAATGACTGTTTTTACCTCTTCGAATAATTGACTACCTACTTGAGAAAATAATAAAATAAAGACTCCTGCTTTATACCACAAGCAGGAATAAATTCCTCTAAGGTCAAAACCTAAATATAAAAAAATAAGGAACAAAAGAATATTGGGAGAATATTTTTGCAACCTGGCAATAAGAATGAGCGAAATAAACAATGGGCAGAATGACATATTTGTCTACAAAACATTATAAACTTTTCCCCAGGAAGACCAGACTAAGTCAGTGACCCAAGCAGGCTCAGTATTAATATCCCCTATTCAAAGCAACGCAACAAACCAAGGAACAGCCGCCGCAGTGGATGACGGCTACGCCCAAGCCTGAGAATGTGAGCAGCCCTGGGAAGACGCTCAGTGCTGCTGCTGAGGCCGGGGCTAAGGAAGGAAATGACAATAAAACATCCTTTGCCAAATTGCAGCTTAAAGCAGAACACGCTGCTGGCGCTGGCGCTACTGAGGATGTGATGAACTAGGCAGCATCCTCACTCCTGGCAGGAAGGACCACTGGCACAGAGCAGAGGCGGGCACTTTGGCCCTATCTAGTAAAAGCGAATGTGCACGCCCTCTGACTGTGCAACCTCACTTATGTAAGTTGACCGAAACATACAAGCGTTATAGACACACACAGACGCGCAGGCTGGTTTGTGAGGGGAACATCGCCACAGCCCAGACACCTGCCAATAACGGAGGGGTTTGATAAGCTGAGAGGGGTTCATGCATGGAACCCCACACTCCCATCAGAATCCGGTAATAGCCAAGTTGCCCTCGATAGGGGAATGGCCAAGTAAATAATAGTGTCACCATGAAAGTGAACACTATGCAGCTATTAAAAAGAATGGAGAGAGACGAAAGCCTGGCTGTGTGTAACCAGGGGATAAAGCAGGTTATAGACAGAGGACGGATGTTCTAGGTGGACAGATAGACAAGAGGCAAAAGAGATGAGAGACTACACAGACCGTGGGGAGAAAGAGACACCAATAGCAGACAGACAACATGATCACAATATTTCAATCCACCCAGTGTCGCTTAATCAGTTCAGGTTGCTCTGACAAACCAACTCAGGATAGTGGCCAAATCAATAAAGATCTATGTCACAATTCTGGAGGCTGCATGGGAATCCCAAGATCCAGCCACAGGTAGATCCCATGTCCAGTTCACTGTCTTCTCCCTGGGTCCTCACGGGGGTGGGGGGGGCCACACGTGTCTCAACCTACCTCCCTCCCTGGTGCCCCCTCCCAGCCTCCTTTGGGAGGGAGGGAACAGAGCTGCCTGCCTTCAATGATTGCAGAGACTCAGAATAAGGAGATTGAGAATCCACCTAGACACGCCTGTCTCCACATGCACCTGCTCTCGGGGACTTGGGCTTCCCCCAACAGCCCGCAGGTGGCAGGCCCTCAGAAGCCCGGGCTGACCCTGGGCAAGCTGGTGCCCACATCCATGTCAGGCGCAGTCCCTCGGTGCCCAGCAACACAGGTGCAGTGATTGATTTCTTAAAGCCACTGTCACCTTCATTGACACACGAAGCCCACTCCACCTGTCTCCGCAGGACACCTTGTACTATTGAATTCCTGCTACAGAGCGGCGGGAAATGAAAGGAGCAGATGGGATTATAACTTATTTTTCTTTTTTTTTTTAATTTTTTTTTAAGATTTATTTATTTATACATACAAGCTGGGATACAGGCCAGAGGTGTGGGGCGGCGAGAGGGTTCACCAGAGACAGAGTCGGGAGCAGAACAGGCAGATTGACTGAAACACACTGCTGAGGGGAGCAGCGGGCAAGGCAGGAGAGGTCTGCAGCGCCATGTGGGAATTTCCCCCGCCGGGTGTTGAACTCGCGTCGCCGCTGCCGTCAGCTCCACAGTGCGGCGCTTAACCGCTGCGCCACCGGGGAGGCCCTCCTGTGCCTTTTGAGCTAAGTGTGAAGCCATCTCAGAGGGCAGCAAAGCTGCCGTGGCCACCGCAGCCCTCCACAAACTCCCCTGTGGGTCTCCCCTTCCCGGGATACAGGAGCTTGGGGGATGCCTGGACAGAACCAGCAGCCGCTGCGCCCCTTCATCAAGAGCCCCACGGAGAGAAGAGATCTGTGACTTTCACACTGAGATCTGCTCTGCTCTGGAGTTTCTTTCTCGTCCTTTTCTGCTCAGGAATATTCTGGAAGCTACAGCTGCCTGCGGCACCCAGACAGGCGGAGGCTGCCCGGCAAGCGAAAGCGCCTAGCGGTGCACAGAATGTGGCCAGCGCGCCCCTCGCACCCTGAGCGTGCGGGACCAGCTGCCTCACAGGCGGCCTCCCAGTTCTGGGGGCACCTGAGCCCGCGGCCGCACCGCAGCCCTGGCACCTCTGTGATGCTCCGCACCTCACGTGCCGCGGACAACCTGTGGATGTCAGAAGGCGCCGAACTGAGAAGCCGGTGGTTTGGGTAATGCTAGAGGGGATGGACAAGCGGGTCCTCGCTGCTGTAATAAAAGCAGCGGGGACGCACCGAGAATCAATTACTGATCCGTGACCCGCTGAACCAGCCTCCGCGGTGCGAGCCGGGGCCTCAGCGGTTAGTTAGCACATGATTTAGGGTGGGGCCCTCTGGCCTCGCCGGCAGAGCCGCTTTCTTAAATCGTCCTGACGTAATTACCTTGTCCCGGTGCAGAGATCAAATTGAGCAACTTAAGGTGCTAAGCTCCGCACCGGCTGGAAACGAAGAGGAAATCATTAACCACAGGGCTGCGTCCCGACAGAAGCAGGGAGACTGGAAGGTCAGGCTTGGGGGTCCAGTGGGCGCCCCTCTGGCCAGCCACCCGGGCTTGTCCAGTGTGTGTGGAAAAGGCCGGCCCGGGAGCGGACTCGAT
The DNA here is from genome assembly GCA_004024925.1 of Scalopus aquaticus. Classification (NCBI taxonomy): domain Eukaryota; kingdom Metazoa; phylum Chordata; class Mammalia; order Eulipotyphla; family Talpidae; genus Scalopus; species Scalopus aquaticus. The sequence continues at coordinate 34,718 of PVIJ01015850.1, forward strand.
TCCCAGTGGCCCTGGCCAAAGGCGAGGCCCCGGACCCAGCGCACAAGTGGGGGCTGGGGGGAGGGGAGGGGGCTCTGGGCGCGGGGGAGGAGGGGTCCCGGCGCGGGCGGGGGGCTCCAAGCACAGTTCTGAGCG
>PVIJ01015851.1:0-34860 GCA_004024925.1 Scalopus aquaticus
GGAGGGAGGGAAGGGAAAGGGCACAAAATGGAATAGAAAAGAACACAAGGGACCATGGAGATGGATCACGGGTGAATTGGTGGTGGGCTACCCAAGGGGAATGCAAAATGTAAAAGACATAAATAACAATAAAAATATATATTATAAAAAAAAAAATTTCATTGTCTGTGACAATGGGTAGAATCCTATAGAAGATGCGCCTTTGAGGTTATTTCCTAGCCCAGAGACCTGGGATTTTGCAGATACTATGATGAAATGTCTGAAGTTCACCACTCCCTGCAGATCCTGGCATAATGTAGGTTACATCTTGTCTTTAAAGTACTCAGCTTCTATCCAAAACACATAAATGTGAAAATCGGATAACATATACTTCTGAAGAAGATTGTTCAAACACCAGTGCAGACATACCAGTCCAGCGACAATCATGAAGCATACCAAATGGAATGGTCCAGTTTCTTCCCAAATGAGGAATTTATTTATGTAGGATGATGGTACTTTTTCCTATTACAAAGCAGTTACTCTGAGTTTGCTCCAGTTTCATGACTCTATGACTAAGAATCAAGAAATAGTTTAAAGGCAGTTAGAACAAAGATACCTATATACCTTGGATTTTATCAGCTTGGAAACAGATTTGTAAACAGCCCACCCAGATCTAAACAGACATCTCTCCAAAGAATAGTGAAAAAACTGTTAGAAGATACACAGATGCCAACATCAAAGACCACGTATAATTCCATTTATATGAAGTGCACAGAATAGGCAAATCCATAAAGACAGAAAGTAAATTAGTAGTTGTCTGGGGCAGGAGGAGGGTCATGACTACTAGTGAGTATGGTGTTTCCTTCTGGGGTGATAAAATGTTCTAGAATAGTGGTGATGACTGTACAACTCTGTGAACATACCAAAAACCATTTCAAAGGAGTAAAGTATAGGATATGAGCATTATATCTCAATTTTAAAAAAATTCAACTCTTCCAAAGTCCCACATTCTAGACTTCTATGATAATATTAGGTAAATTCTAGTGCCCTTAAGAATTTCTGTGGAAAGATGAGAACCTAGCATTTAAACAGTGGTTTTGAATCAGAAAAATGAAAAACAGGTTTTGAACAACCATTTTATAATTCCAGATGTTCTTCAGTTAAATTTACCTGAGTTTAGATGATAGAAGCAACTTTGATTTCTAAAGTTGAAACTCTAACAATATCAAAAACCAAAAATACTTGTATTTTTATTTTAAACATTAGAAGCTTCAAAACTAAGACAATTCAAGTTCACAAATCAACTCCAGTCTTGACTGGCACTTAACTGAGTCCCACACACATGTACTGCAGCACAACAGTCTCACACTATTTCACTTCTGTGGAGATACATTTAGTATTAACATAAATCGAGCTTGAAAATTAAATTCAGAACAGTGAAAACAGTGCAGAGTTACACTGCCCTGGAAGTTATTTTATAAGTCATCTAGTCCAGTCCACCTGTTCAAATCCTGCCTAACTTATGGTTATTCATGGGTTTTGTAAGCAGGTCATTCATGTCCTGAAGAAAATGGTGGTCAGTGTGGGTCTAAGTCCAAAAAAAATTATTTCACTACTCCTTCACCTCTTTTATTTCTAAAAGTTGCAAGAGACTTTGGGGAGGAATTGGGATAATGATGAGCTCTTGACCTGAAAACTAGTTACAAATTTCAGTCAATCTTCTAGAGAAAGTAATGGTGGGTCAGTAGTAACCTGCAGTTACTGGCAGCGTCTTCAATACACAAATGCTGTCTCCAGACTAATAAATAATACTTGGGACCAAGTACTGTTAGGGGAGTTACCCTGTTCCCCACCTTCACTGACATGCAGCCACCTAGGACTATAGATTCCAGCAGGAATCAGGGAATGAGGGAACAAGGGGTGGAGCTGAACAGGCAGGTAAAGATATATAACATGGAAGACAGGGAGGAAAAAGAGTGAGCTTCTGTTCCTGTAATTTGACTTGTGCCCTGGTACTGCTGGGAAGGAGACATGTGGAGGAGAGACATCTAGAAACACTTAGAAGAGACACATGGGTGAGAGACACATGATGAGGCTGACAATGGCAACCATTATCTTGATTGGTACTTTGATTCTGCTCCTTTTGTCCCAGCTTTCTGGGACCTATTTCAAAACCCCTTTCATATGGTTCCCTACCAGAATGTTCTTTAGACATGTGGCAAGCTTTCAGGTCTCAGTTGCCATTGCCTCAGGAAGACACTACTGGGTTAGGCATTTATCCATGAGGGGATGGGTAACTTTGAGTGTTTTATTGGGACACTCTTATTAGAAACTTTCTTCTCTCTCTCTATGCCCACTCATTTCTACTAAAGTTCTCCCACTCTAGGAGTATGCTTCCTTTGTTCTTATGTGGTCGATGGCAGGATCACATTTTAGAATGTGCAAATTTGGAGGTCCCTTGGTGCCCCTAAGTTATACTAGCACTAGTATTTTTAAAAATAAAATAGATGTTTTTCTAATCTAGGCAAAGGACCCAGTGGACTGTCCATTCCTTCCCTAAAAGATGCCAAGGGATGGATGTCCAAAGCACACTGAGTACACTGGGCTGGATCAACTGTGTGTTCAAGAGGGGCAGTGTGTGCTCACACAGGGCCATCTGTGTCTGTTCCCAGACTTGTTTATGCCAGCTGTACATATTACTACATTCTCTTATAATGTAACGTCAACTGGTGAAATGGCTGTGTGTGTGCAGAAGTTGTTTCTAGGGTGTTTTCTCAGATGAATGTTTAGAAAGCATTTATGAAAGTTATTTAAAGAAACTCTGTGAAAATGGTTATGGACAAGACAATTGTAAAAGTCTGAAAGTGATAAAACAACAACAATCACAACAACAACGTAGTAACTGCACTCAGCTACTTTTGAATAGAACCTTTCTCCACTTTGAAGAAACAAATACTAGACACACACACACTGACATCACTGTATATAAAGATTAGGACTTAGGGAACTCACCAATTTGGGTACAAGGAAATCTAGTGCAGTATGCAGGCTGGGGTGATGAATAAAACACAAGCACACAGAAAAGCACCAGGAAACTCAGGATTTTTTTTTTTTTTTTAATGAGCAAGTGTTGGAGACTAACTGCTTGAGTTGTACCCCAGCTACACCACGGACAGATGTCCAGGCTGTGTGACCTTGGTAAAATTACTCGGCTTCCCTGAGTCATCCCTTCTGTATCCGTGAAAGAGGGCAAACGATGATACCCACATATGAAGCTACTGAGCCCTGGACTTCAGTCTTATTTGCCCTCCTTTAGTGTTAACTATTGGTTTTGTTCTTAGTACAACTATTACTGAATCTGTAAGTACAACCACCATAAGGTGGGGTAAAGACAACCAGTATTTTGCTGCTTTGAATGAGTCCTCAAATTTGAAAAGACTGGGAATCACTTTGCAAAGAACTGATGAATAAAATGCAGAATGACCTGAAGCTGCAGAGGCTACACACGAAGCAAGGAAGGACAGAGCCTTGAGTCTACTGGAACTGAGTCCAAGGCCTAATGCCAATCACCGGTAATGTGAGGCCATGAAAATTTTTACTTTTTCCCCATATCCAATTAAGAAAACAGAGCTGCAAAAAACTTGAGTCAGACTGAATTTGCTTTAATGAAGTGCGTTCTGGAGAAGTTTTTAAAAACTGAGTATTGGATCAGTATTTTACAAAAACAACAACCCAAGGAGACCTCCCACTTTAAAAGACACTATGCTTTCAGCACACTATGAGAAACATGAAGTACGGATTTCACCTTCCAGCTTTGAGGTGAGCAAATAAGATTCAGATCCCCAGAACACCATAAAACCACACCCAAAACCCACGTAATCTTAAATGTAGCGATGTGAACAACATGCTCTTGGCTGAAGCTCTGTATTTCAGGAGTTTACAGTGGCCTCCAGATAAAACAATTGAAGGTCCAGCCTAACAGCTTAATCAGGTAATGGCTGAACCAAAATAGAACCTACAGGAAACAAGGGCTCATTGGCAACAAACAACAAAGCAACATACTAGTAGTATGTTGAGGGTAGCTGTAGTGGGCGCAGAAAACCCAGGGCTTCTGTATCCAGTAGTTAGGTAGGATTCAAGACTTTTCTTCATAAGTGAAATGTCAACTCTGAACACATCTCCCCAGGGTTCCCAAACAATGGAATCCAGCCATTTGGCATTTATCAAACATTACATTACAATAAGAACTTGTCCAGGCCCTGCAGGTCTGAGGACAGTTGGGAGGAATAAGGTTAGGGAGCATCTGAGGTTCCTAAATATTAGTTGAAGACTGGACACCTGCAGTTAGAGCAGGGCATTATGGCAGCATCTCCTGGCTGTGGCGATGCTGGGAGTCATGGGTATGGAATTTCCACTCAGCTGTACTCACACAGACTAGGGTGTCCATGATGAGCACATCAAATGTTAGTGACATGCATCATTTTATTTGTTATTGGCAGGAATCTTATTAGGGAATACTGGGATAAAATACTCTATAAGGTAGAGAAATTTTGAAATAAAAATAACACATTTGAGTAACATATACCTTACCTCTTCCTAAGTGAGTTTGTATATTTGATTCTCTACAGCATGAGTACATGTGTGCGAGCCTGTTATGTTCTCTGTCTGAACATTTCAGTTATAGGTCATAGGCCTGGGTGGTGGGACGGCCTGGACTCCTGTGTGTCAGAAAATGACTCCTAGTTCCCACTCTTCACTCCTCAGTTGTGTGAAGGCTGCTGACTTCTCTCTTTCTGCCTCCCGGCCTCCACGGCACCACTTGCTACTCAGACCCCAACTTCCCCTCCAGACTAGCCCCCTCCCAACCTCCTGACGAGGGTCCTGTCCCTCTTCTTTCTCTTGAGCTTTCCACATACCGTAGGAACCAGGCATACAGGTGCTAGAGTCCGGTGCTGAAGCCTCACCTCCTTTCTCGTCACACACCCTCATAAATATCTGCAAAGTGTCTCTTTCCAAAGACTGAACTCCCTGATGACAGGGCGGGGTTGCCTGGGGCCCTAACCTCAGCAGGCACCAGGATCAGAGTAGTGTTCAATCAGTATTGAATTTATGTGAATTGCTTTTGATAGAGATCTTTCACTAAACTCCCCCCAAATGACTTTGTTCTCCATGTAATTGATTCTAAAGAGAAAAAGTGGCCTTGCCAGGCAGCAGCTCTGCAGAGAGAGAAGACCACAAAGCCTTTTCCTCCATGCACTATGGACCAAGCTTTCAAGGAGGGTGCAGCAGAGGAGGGGATGATGTCAGCAAGCTGCATCATGTGGAGACAATGCTGAGGCATGCGAGTCAGCCCCGGGATTTCTTAAATGCCCCTGAGCCTGTCTTCTAGGAATCCACCAGTTAATCCTCCCAATATCCCAAAAGGCAAGTCTTTCCAGTTTCTCCCTGTAAAAGATCCTCTCATCCCCATCTATTTCCCCATTTCCCAGGACACTATCTTTAGTGTTTATCTGCAAAGCTTCTCAACTCCCACAACACACTCCCAGTGCCCCTCCCCACCCCACCAAGCTACCAGAACAACCTAGTAACCAGTCATTTATCAGTCTCTCTGTCCAACTCTCTGTGGCCTCCTCTGGCTTTTAAAATAAGAGCCTTGGAGACCTTGCCTCTGGTCTTGCCTCCCCGTGCAACCCAGTCACTTCATAGTCCCAGAACTCTAGTTTGCTATCTGGAACAGGCACTCTCAGTGCCTTTGCACTTGCTGGTTTGTCAAGTGGAGCACTTTTTTCCCTAACTTTTTCATCCCTGGCACCTTCTCATCCACCAGCTTTCAACTAAGGCCTGTCTGGAACCCCATCTATCTTGATAGACTTTCTTTGGCTCCATCCTCCTCGGCATTGGCCACTATCTGTAATTATGTGTCTACATACTGATTTGTTCATCTCCCTGCCTGACATGGAAGTTCCACAGGAGTGGGGATTCTTTTTATCTCTACTTTATTACCAGAGCCTGAGACAGCATTTAGTACCTAGTGGGAACTCAACAGATACATAAATGAATAAGAAAGAATGAATATCCCCTGGGAGAATCAATACTATCACATACCTCAAATCAGATCCCAAATGGACCCAGCTTTCCTGAAAGACGAAAACAACAACCTTCCCTTTGGTGAAATAAACTCAGTGTCAGTGTCCTGTGCACAGCGAGACTCTTTTCATTCACGTTGTCTTCTTTTATCAATCCACAGACGTCCCACTACTGACCACCTTTTTCTCTGAAAACGACCTAGAGTTCCTTGGCTCAGAAAACTAGAAGTTTGCCTTGGAACTGAGCCAAGGTCACAGACTCATACTGGAGGAGCCGGGTGGAGGGCCCTGTCCCTCTCTGGATTGCTCTGCCTCTGGCCATAAGCCCTGTCCTTCAGAGGAACAAACACAGGAAGGGAGCAGAAGCCTCCAGGGGCTTGACTCAGTTCCAAGAGTCTAGATGAAGCCCTGGTGCCTGGTCAGTCCCAGCCCCAAGACAGGGAAGGCGTACTGGTGGGCCAGTCAAAGGACATGGAGTTTGGGAAGAGATGCCTCCGCTTCCCAGTTTGAAATCAGACAAATACCTGGTTTCAAATCCTGACCCCAGTATCTACATTTCTGAAGGCCACATAGGTGCTGTTTAATCTCTCTGAGCCTCAATTTTCACAGCTGTCTAAATGTCTTGACAATTTCTATTTTAAGGAGAGTGCTGGATGGCGGGAGGCAGGGGGAGGGCTGCCCCAAGATGTTATGTATCCTCCATGATAAGCCTATTATTCTTTTTTTTTAAATTTTTTTTAAGATTTTATTTTATTTATACATACAAGCTGGGGTACAGGCCAGAGGCGTGGGGCGGCGAGAGGGTTCACCAGAGACAGAGTGGGGAGCAGAACAGGCAGATCAGAAGTACACTGCTGAGGGGAGCAGCGGGCGAGGCAGGAGAGGTCTGCTGCGCCATGTGGGATTCTCCCCGGCCGGGCGTCGAACTCGCGTTGCCGCTGCCGACAGCTCCACAGCGCAGCACTTAACCGCTGCGCCACCAGGGAGGCCCGATAAGCCTTTAATTCTTATGAGAAAAAATACAATGAAGTATCAATCAAGCTTGGTGACTTGCCACAGAAATCTGGGTTTATCAGGCTGTTTTGAGACTGAGCCATACCAGTCAACTTGTATTTACTTAATTCCACTAAATAGCAGGACCAAACTGACTCCTGAATTTAGCATATGCATGTACATAGCAGCCATGCAATACATATCTTTCACTGAATGAATCAAAGGACAAGATGGGTTGTGTCTATACTGATCCAACTAATCAAGCCTGATGATGGAAAAGCTCTTTTTTCACAATCAGCGCTTATTCCAGGCACTAATTCACTCTGTACTTTGATACTTGGGGGAGATGTGTGTTGAGAAAATAGATTTAGAACATTTTATGGCTAAAGACTTTGACACTCAAGTTCCCTTCTGCTGCAGGCCATGGGAAAACAAGCAAGTACGATGTTAAGCCTCCTAATTTCTTTTGGAGAATATCTGTCAGCATGCCCAGGGTTTATGCTTTCAGAAACCAAAGGTACTTTTTGAAATAGAACACCTCTTCAGCAAAAAATGAAAAATAAAACTTAAACCATCTTCATTCCATCTGTAGGCTGTCACCAAATTTTGCAAGGATATTTAGCAGAAGCACTCCTCCTTTAGTCTTGCTCCATAAACACAAAGAAGGAAAAACATTGCCTAAGACTGAGATTTGGCAAAGGATTGTGATGAAACCCATCAGAGCTCTGTGCCACAGCATGATGTCCTTGAAGGCTCCTGGTGATTGCATGGTAAGCTAGCTTTCTGCTCTTCTACCTCAGGCTTCGTGCACAAAATACGGGTTCTTGTGGCTCACACATGTTCATCCACCAATGAATGCAGCAGCATCTCAGGACAGGAAAAGACGCAAACTCTCATCCTTCATAGGGATGCTGTCATCCAAGAAAACAGACCTACTAAAGCAGAGAGGAAAACTAAAGGCTATATATTCCCTTTGCAAAGGGAAGAGTTCAAAGAACTCTTGAAAGAGTTCAAGGCTCAAAGATCTCTCTCCCTCTCTTTCTTGCTCTCCCTCTCCCTATTTCTCTTTCCAATTAGCCATATTTAATAGATGGAAAGACTGAGACTTGGAGAAGTTAAGGAATATCACCAATTTAACACAAAAGAGGTTTCTTTAAAATGTCTTTACAACGGGAAGAAAATGTGCCTAGCACACAATTTGGCACATGCCCTTGACTGGGAAGAATGTGGGGTCCCTGAACAGGAGGCAGAGTTAAAGTAAACTTGTTTGCAAAGATGTTGGGTCTAAAGTCAGGAAGTCTAGGTCCTCGTCCCAAGTGAGTCATCAATAAACTGAAGGATGGAGGCAAGTCACTCAAAACTTCATTCCACCAAGAGATGGAGATTCATTAATAAAAGCAAGTATTACCTACTTCTCAGAGTCATTGGGGAAATCAAATGAATGTGAAAGCTTCTGGAAAATATGAAGGCATATCCAAAACTTACATATATATACATGTAGGAAAATAAGGGGCTCCTGGAAAATTACCTGCATCCATTCTTGCTCAAACAAAATGTATTTCCTTACTAAAAAAGAGAACAATTGGAATGCAAGAGATTTTTGTGAATCAGGATGAACACACAGCTCCGTCTGGAGCACTCATGATCTATTCTGTCACAGCCAGCTGGCTTCGGGCGTCCTAGGACAGTTACATAGGCAAATGTACCCACACCAGCTCAGCAGGTGATCAGACCCTAAGCCTACTACTTTTTGTTTACCAGATGCTAACAAGGTGCTAGGACAGCCCAGAATGCTAAACACATTGTGAATAAGTAAAAGGAACCACCAACCCACAGAACAGATGTGGGTGAGTGTGACAAATTTGACAGAGGTGTAGTTCACCCTCCCAGTTACTTCCAGGGGCTACTGGGTTTGGGTAAGCTCTTGCAGCACCCTTTCCTAAGGACAGAAATTCAAAGCCTTCAACAAATCATCACCCCTCTAGAAAGTGCAAAAAAAGGAAAACCAGGACAAATTCTAATTCCACACTGGAAAGGAGTTGCCTGTCCCTTTCTCGGTGCTCCTAGTTACCCAGTTACCTGCCAAAGTCAGGGGTTCTACAGGGGCAATCAAACAATCAAAGGAAATATAGGACCTAGTAAGTGCTGCATGGCTCTCCCGACCTTGCCAAAAAAGCCAGCACTGGGAAAAGCACTTTCCAGAGCAACCTATTGGGGAGAGCTGATGCCACACAATGTATGATGGGGCTCAAACTTTAGTGTGCAGCAGAATCACGCAGAGGGCATATGAGAACACAGAAATCCAGAGCTTTTGAGTCAGTGGCTGATGCTGATGTTGGTCCAAGTATCATACTTGAAAAATAGCTGTCACAGTAAATGGACAGGGTTGCCTAGTCAGTCATTCCCACTGGGATAACTTTGGATACCAATTCATCTCCTTTTACCCCTAAACTGAGCCTTAATAAAACTCATGATAGGAATTAAACAGCTCTCCTTCCCTGGATCCCCCACTCCTCCCCTTCCCTTACGTCCTTGCTGCTATCAATGAAGAAAACGATGATCAAGCCATCCCTGATAAACACCTTCCAGGGCTGAATCCAGTTCTCATCTGTACACAAGCTGATTGTGTAAAAGGATTGAATTATGGTGCAAAACACAACACAGCAGTGCAGGAAGAGCGCTCAGGGGCTCTTGGGTCTAGTTCTCCAACCCAGGGCACAATCCTTCAGTAATGACAATGTGCTACTGGGACATACCAGGGAAATGTCTTGACCTGGTTTTCTCCTCACTCATTATCCTGATGGTCTGCACAATGCACAGTGATTTCCTGCCATCAGTTTACTTCATGTCACCAAACTGCCACCCCCAAGCCTCATCAACAAGCCAATACAGAGAAAAGGTAGCAAGTGGCTACAAACATTACACACCTCTGGTTGGTGGCAGGGCCAAATCCCTCCAGGCCAGTATCAGCGGCTTTCTGACCTAGAGGAACTGTAAAAATACTTCTTTCCTCCCCAAAGCTGACTACATTATATAAATTTATTTTACTAACTGTAAGACTTACGGTTACAATAATATTGTTTTTGTTTTATGGAGACTTAACAGAAGTTCCTACAGAGAACAGTGTCATGAATAATGTAAACACCAAAAAGAGCCCATCCTACAATTCTCTTCCCCAGTGGTTCAAATGGGAAAATCTGACCAATATTCACTACACATCAGATTGGCTATGAGACAAGAGAGGTTACATACATTTGGGGCTGCAATTGTGGGCCTGAAAACCAACTTCAGGCTAAATAAGGAAAAAGAATGAAGAGTGAGTGATTCACAGCATTTTGGTAAATACACAGTACAAATGTTTGCAAATACCTGAATTTTAAGATGATTTTGTGCACACAGTCATATTTAATGAACAAATGTGACTTTCCCTCCCTTAAAAACAATCTAATTAGCTTTTTCTCACATGTAAAACTGTGCAAGTTTCCAGGTTCTGAGTGCCTGATCTTAGTAAATCCTACCAGTACAATGAGTCAAATAACAAACTCCAAATCAATAACACCAACACAATCTCCACTTACTCCCAAATTATGAACTGATCTCAGATATACCACATTCAATACCCAGGCCATGTGGATTCAGAAAATTCTAGAGCAGAAGGACAGCTCAGTCACAGGAGACAATATTGGCTATAGCGTCAAGAACACTTAGCAAATATTGTTGCCCCTCCTTACCCTCCAAAAAGTCTACTCATCTGCATGCACATATGAAGACATGCAAGAGCTGCTTTGACATCGAACACCCTTGGTGGGTCCTGTCCTTACCTGTTTTCCAGGAGGGTCATGCACACCACCTCTCGAACTCCAGGGTTGTTGGCCTTCTCCACTGAGCAGCACTGCAAGTTCCAGGTAGCTAGCCTTAGCACAGGTCTCCCATCCCTGGTGCCTCCAAAGGCCTCCACAGAAGGCCTAGTGGAGATAATCTGTGTGGGCCCCCCTGGCGGCAGGTCCAGATCCTCACTCTGCAGACTGAGGGAGGTGGGACTGGGGTGAGGCTTAGCGGTGAAAGTCAGGCCCCCATTAGTGTGAGTGGATGGAGGTCTGGACCTCTCGGCAAACACCTGGTGTCTGATCCGGTCCAAGAATGCCGCATTGATACCACCCATCCTCACAAGATCCTCAACGCTGCGAAAGGGCCCGTGCTCACGGCGATAGTCCACAATGCTGACTGCCATCTTCTCCGTGAGGCCCCTCACGCTCATCAGCTGGGCTGGTGTGGCCGTATTGATGTTGACACGCGGGGTGAGAGGCACAGAGGTGGCCAAGTGGTGAGGTTGCTGCTCTGCCAGCAGGTCCCGCCGCAGGGAGCTGGGAGAGTGCTGCGCTGAGCTTCCCTTGCTGCTCACACAGATCTCAAACTTGACCTGCTCCAGTTTAGTGGCGCCCACACCACTGACAAGTGCCAGGTCCTCTACCTTCTTGAAGCCACCGATGTATTCGCGGTACTCCACGATGCTGCGTGCCACTGCACGTGTTACCCCAGGCAGGGTCATCAGTTCCTCCTCCGTGGCTGTGTTGATATTGAGGCGCTCCTGATTCACTAGAATGTTGCTGAAGTTGCAGGCTGCGCTGAATTTGCGGTTGTGGGATAGATCTGAGGGGTCCCTGGGGATGGAGCGGTGGCAGCCCAGGGTGCTCCCCATGGCTGGTCAGGATTAGGGCCCCAGAAAGGCCTCACTACCACAGGAGAACTCTCTGGATAGGGATTCAACTCAGTAGACCTCAAAGGCACAGAAGGTATTGGTGCTGGATTCAGGAGGAGAACCAGTTCTCAGACAAATGCTAACTCTCCATGGCCAGAGTATCCAAAAGACACTTTCACGTAGTCACCTAGAAAACGAATTAATAATCACATAAATTGATTGAATTAATCAGTTTGCATTAATTAGCCTTCCCCATCTAGACAGAACTGGAATTCTAAACAAGAAGTCCCAGGCTAGTGGTATCCATGAACCTCTGAACAAGTACACAAAATTAGGCTGGCCTATGTGCATTTTCCTCTGGAGAGATCAGGGGTGTGTTTTTTGTTTGTTTTGTTTTAATACCATGTTGCAGTCCAAAAAGGCTATCAACCCCTTCCCTTGGGACGTGAATGATCCTCATCAGCAGATACCTTGACCTCTCTCAAATCTGGCGGTGCTGGGATTCTCTTTCATAGTCACTCCACCTGGGCTCTACACTACCCCCACTGGCAGAAGGCGGGGCTCATCCCTTAGGGCTCCCCACGTCAGACAGGGTCACCTCAACTTGGGAATTCTGTCCTCACTAGTGCTGGCTCGGAGAAGGAGTTTATAGACCCCCACCCGAACCACCTCCAGTGCCTGCGCCCCTCGGCCGCTTCCCAGGTGCGTCCTTCTTCCACCTGCAGCTCCCAAACCTGAGTCCAGCCGGGAAAGCGCGGGCCCCTACCTCCAGCTCGGTGCCCGCGTGGTTGTCAGCCAGGGGCAGGGCCCCAGGATCCCTTCCACGCCACCTCGGGTCCCGCGTCCCGGTTCTTTCTTGCTGGAGAAACTCTCAGAGTCGCTCTCCCCGAGCTGGCGGGAGCTACAGAGCTGCTCCGAGGCGATAGCGTCGGCTAAATCTGAGAGCCGCGACTGCACCAAGGCTAGCGACTGCACCAGGACTTGCGGCGTCGCCGCAGTCGCGTTGATCCAGGAAAAAAGTCCTGCGCCCCACTCAGACGTCGGGATCCGCCAGAATCGCGTCCAATGCCCAGCACCAGCGCCACGGCTCCCTCTCGCCGTCCGTGTCAAAGCCAAAGTCCGGGCCGCGCCGCCCCCGCCACCCGCGCCTCCTCAGGCACCACGGCCACGCCTCCTCCAGCGCGGTAACTCCGCCCCTGGACTCCCGAGGGCCTGTGGGGCGGGGCCCGGACGCTAGGAGCAGGGAACCGGCGAGGGCGGGGCGGGTCCCTGAGTGCCAGGGGTGGGGCCACGATGGGAGGGGTGGGACTCTCAAGTGTGGGGGTGGGGCCAGGACGCTCACGGGTGGAGTGCGCGAGCCTGGCTTGTGAGTGGTGCAGGGTCCTGCTGCGCTGGGGCCGGCCGGAGCTCCCGGGGAAGCAGACGAACTCCGGAGAGCGGAGGCAGATCTTGGCGGACAGAGGCGGGCCTGGGAGCTCAGAGGCGGGACTTAGGGGCTGAAGGGGCGGGGTCAACGCCTGGGCGGCAGTCACCCAGAGGCGGTCCTGGAGTCTGCTGCTCCTTAACCTAGGTTACTACCCAGGACTGAGGGCTGGTTGTGTGTTTAGTCACCTGAGGAACTACTTGCCCAATTACTTTTCCGCGGGAACTACTTGCCCGATTACTACCTCATAGAAGAGGGGCTTCCCAGGGGCGCAAACACCACCCCACTGCCAGTGTGAGTTAGCCCAATTCGGGGGCTTAAAGCCAGGGCCAGGTTGCTCCTCCTGGGAGGCATCCTTGCAAGGCAGAGGCCTTGCTCAGTCTGCGGTCATGTTTATCTCAGATGTTCGACAGCGGCCTGAAAGAGGCCTTTTTCACTGCTACCCCCTACTTGAGGCCTCCTCTTTTCTTGCGCTAGAGTATACCTTTGCTCTGCTCACAGAGAGGTATCTTCAAAAGACTCTAGTAATTCATTGTGTGGGTGTGATGAGGGGTGGGGAGGAAGGGGCCTTTCAAAATTGCCAAAGGCGGTGCCCCAATAACGTACCAATTACTATATTGGTTCTGCACCCGCACGCACAGTTGCAAGACTACTTAGGTTTGGAGAACTACAACATTGGGATTTATTTAACAGGGAAAAAGCAAAGAATTACTGAAGTCATCATATGGCTGTTTACCTTAATTAAAGCAATGTCCAGTCTTTTAAGTCCTCAAAAAGTAACAAAGGTGGCGTCTTCCCGCCATTGCTGATGTGGCACTCCTCTTCCAAACAATAGGCCACGTTTCCAAAATGGCTTCTTCATCCTTCTGCAGACGCGCAACAGTCAGACTGTAGGCCTGGTTCCAACTCACAAGGACGACACAGAACACAACTGGAGATGCTCCCGGAACTGCCATGGTGTCCCAGCACAGTTCCAGGCCAACAACACTGCAAATAGCAACTACAGTGGCCAGAGAGCCCCACAGACTGCACTCACGCATTTTAGGAAGGCGCCCACTTCGGGCCTCTGCCTTCTTCCTTCGGCTGCAGTAAAAACAAAACTGGGAGCAGTTTCCTTCGCTCGGCTACTTGCAAAGCCTCCAAAGTTGCTGGTCCCAAAGTCACTAAAGATTCCAAAAATGCTCAATCCGAAACTCTACATTCCGGCGGCTCAAAAACTTCTGGCATCTGATTTCCAAACTCTCAATCTTGGCGGCTACATTTTCTGCCGCTGATTCCTCTATTCCTATATGACGACTCACTTCCCCTTCTCCTTCAGTGTCTTTAATTTCTCATCAGACTGTCCACCCAAACTGCAAACTTAGCATTTTCCCTGGGGCTATTCATTCCCCTCCAGGGGGCACGACCTCCTCCAGACTTTGGACTCAGCCCGGTTACAGGTGCACACCTCCAGTTGTTTAGACATGTGTTCATGTAGGTCATATATAAGGTTGTGCTCTAAGTAAATAGGATATGTTTCTATAAATATTAATTCTAATCGTAAGAAGGAAGGAAATGATACTTGGAAGTGGAGGCTGCTTCCCAAACTTCAGAAGAGTTTTTGGATCAGACCACCAAGTGACAATTTAAAGATTAAAGAACCTGCTGCATTACAGTGGACTCACAGAGCTAGAGTACTCGATTGAACAAACCATGTGATGATTGTGTTGAATACTATGACCCTGGGCAAAGGACCTAGAGGTACCCTTAGTGTCCTCTAAAGTTTCATCCTCAATGTGACCAGTGCGCTGTTTGAATTTTCCAAGGCTAGATCCCATTAACTATCAGGGAAGACAGAGGGAACTTCAGATGTGAAATGAGAGGCAATTAGACTTGGCAGAATGATACTGTCTTTCTGAGACACATTCCCCTACTGTGTATATTCACCAGGACTTTTAAGCACAAGTAACAGAACTTTGAGTCAAACTAGTTTACACCAAAAGGGAGGTTCCTCGTTTCTTGTGTGGAAAAGTTAGGGAATATTTCTTAAAGCCACAAGCATAATTACATCCAGCTCAAATGATTGTGTCAAAACTTGGTGTGACCCCCTCCATCTTTCTCCTCCATTTAACCAATATCCTAGCAATAAGCTACATTTTGTCTCTCCTCCCCTTCTATAATTCTGTTGCAGTAAGGGAAAAAATATTTAAGAAAAGCAGGAAAATTGCTTTTAGAGGATGTAAAAGTCTGCTGGGAAAAGGCCTTTGATGGACCTTTGAAGCTGTAGAAGGACAGCCAAGGGGCATGGCAAATTGAACTAGAAGTAGAGAAACCACTTATTTTATTATCTAAACTTTAAAGGGTAAGAGAGGACACTATTAACTTCACTGGCACAACAGGTGTAATCCAATTTTATTCCCTGTAAATCTAAGCATATGTTCCCCCTTAGTAGATATGAAGCCAACAGCTAGCTAAATGCTGTGCAGTAAAACTACCAAGCCACAGGAGATAGCCAAATTTAAATTGACTGACCATATCAAATGTTGGTAAAGATGCGGAGTAACTGAAACTTTCAAACATTACTTGGTAGGAGTGTAAGATGGTATACTCACTTTGAAAATCAGATCGACAGTTTCTTAAAAAGTTAAACATGTATTTACCATAGGACCCAAAATTCACTCAAACATGAAACCCAAAGATTTGCAGTGAATGTTTATAGGAGTTTTATTTGTTAAATCCAAAACCCAGAAACAGCTAAAATCCAACAGTAAATAAATGGTGGCATATACATATGGACATAATAATCAGCAATAAAGACAAACTATTAATACACACAAGAATGCTGAAGAATCTCAAAATTATAATAAAAGAAATTAGGCAAAAAAGAGAGGGAGAACATATTTTATGATTCCATTTATTTTAAAAAATTAGAAAATATGAACTAATCTATATAGAGAGAAAACAGTTGCCTGGGGATGCGACCAAGGGAGGAATTGACTTAAAAGGACACAAGGAAACTTTGTGGGGTGATGGAAATGTTTGAGAGGTCATTCTATCATGTATTCACTGATAGAGTACACACTTAAAATATCTATAGATTAGTGTACCTTAATTATAACTCAATAAAGTTGCGGGGATAGTCTTCATAAAATAAAAAAGTAATGCTCTTTGTACTTAAAAAAATAGAATTACTGGTAGGTGGTAGATGACCCTGGGTGGAGAGGAGAAAGTAAAAGAGGAGAAAGAGGAGGAAGGGGACCCATGAAGCATGAAGTTGAGTCAGGAGCTAATGGAAGAGTAGACCAGTGCACATTTCCCAGTTAGGGTTGAGGCCCCAGAAGAAGGGAGTACTGTTACAGTAACCCCAGGGGGAACAGGGGTGACCTAGATTGTGAGTCCTCACCTGTACACTTAACTTAGGATGAGACTCAAAAGTCGACACACAGAAGGAAATATTTTAAAATAGGTTTCTTGAAAAGGGGAGTTAGAAGAAGGAAAGCAAAAAGAGAGTGAGAAGATTGACAGGCCAGCACATAGCTGGATGTTGTCTGTCCTACTAGCAGCACCATGTGAACTGAGACCAGAGTATGAGCCAAAGGCAGAAAGCAAGAGAACAAACTTGTGCATGTGTCCAGTCTTTTAAACTCAATATGGGCTTAAAAGCACCAGTGCTCCTGGTTCCCAGCAACTTCCTACTTAGGAAGTCAGGTTCATGGCATGCTGGCATTTATAATCTTTAGCTCCTGAGATCTCATTTGTGTGCAGATGGGAATGAATTCCTTTCAAGATGTCACTCACTGGCTCAGCATTTGTCCCTCTTTGTTCCTCTACTGGTACTAGAAAGCTTTAAAATTAATGATACCCATCAGTCTATTTTACCTACTACTGTACTATTCTTTGATGTTAACTTTGCTCTATTTTTGACAAAGAATATCCACTGAGATTGGGAAATTGACTCAGCGTCCATTACACAGGGTTTGAGCCAATGTCATCTCACTCTGGAAGGACAGGAAGTTAGAGCCTACTGGACATCTGATTTACGTGAGTATGTCAAAGATTGGGGTGCCATATCACTCTGGTTGTGCTGCAACTGAAGCCACTACTTCTTACAGAGGTCTCACCTGAGGCTCTGCCAGAGAGTCCGAGGTCACTGGCCTTTTGCTTCTTAGTCAGCATTTTCAAAAGTGAATGGTGATTCCAGGGATAAGAGAGGTGGTGGAAGATAAGATGTAAAAGCAGTTTTCAATTTCAACACCCACGGTGTTAGCACTGGATATACCTCAACGTGCAAGATACAAGATTCCCAGAACTGATAGGCCAGCAGGAATGCAGACATTGGAATCAGTAAGAATAATGTATATTAGAAGATATAGGAAGCCCTATGACTATGAATTAAAGTAGCATTCTAGGGGACTTCCTTAGGAAGTGAAGGTAAGGATGAGATTTGAAAGAGGAGTAGGGAATGAGGCCCCAACACTCAACCCTTCAGTTCTTGCAGAGCTGCCCCTATTTCTTCAGTCAATGATGTCCAGCCAGGCTACTGACAGTTAACCTGACACAAGCACTTGTGTATTAGCCAAGCTGGATGCTGTCCTGAACATTGACCTCAACAGTAGACTTGTTGCTTTCTACAAAAGTAGAAACATTTGTGTTCCCCCAATGATGCAAGCATTGGCAGTATACTTAAACAATCTACATTGGACCTGCCCCCCGGGGAGTTGTGCGTGGAACTGAAAGTTTCCACATAGTGGTAGTGGACAAATTCCAGCCTCCTGGGTACAGATCCTCAGCCATGAATCCCACCACCAGGAGCATTTTTGTGCAGTTCAGTAAATGAATTTATTCTTCCACACAGCAGGATGTGGTAGATGGTTATATAGGTGGCTGCCAATGAGCCATAGCTCCCAGTACTCTAGTCCCTGTCTGATCCTTCTACATTGACTCTGGACTTGGCCGTGTGACTTACTTTGGCCAATGGAGCATAACAAGAGCGAGACAAGCAGGGATTTGGTAAGCACTTGCCCACTGGCTCTTGTCCTGTTGGAAGGTTCTCTCTAGGGAATTGTTGATCTTTTTCTCGCTCCATAGTTTGGCCTTTTACAGAATGACATGTAGTTAGAATCATACAATAATAGCTTTTTCAGAGTGGCATCTTTTACTTAGCAATATGCATTATTTTTCCTTTAGTCTTTCCATGGCTTGATAGCTCATTTTTGGGGTACTGAATATATTAATCATCTGGTTGTACCAGTTTTATTTGTCAATTTACCTACTAAAAGACATCTTGGTTATTTCCAAGTTTTGGCAATTTTGAACAGAACTGCTATACATACATTTGTAGATTTTTGCGTAAACAAAAGTCTTCAATTCATTTGGGTAAATACAAAAGAATATGATTGCTGAATCTTATAGTAAGAATATGTTTACTTATGTAAGAAACAATCAAACTGTTTTCCAAAGGGAGTGTACCTGTCTTGCATTCTATCGGTGATGAGTAAGAGTTTCTGCTGTTCTACATCCTCCCCAGATTTTAGTATTGTGTTATGTATTTTGACCATTTTCATAGGTATGTAATGCTGCTTTACTGTTGTTTTAACTTGCAATTCCTTAATGTTATATAATGTTGAGAAACTTTTCATATGCTTACTTAACATTTATATACCTTATTTGGTGAGGAGTCTGGCCAGATCTTTTGCCCATTTTTTAATTAAGTTATGTTTTCTTATTGTTGAGTTGTAAGATTTCATCATATTTTTTGGATAAGAGTATTTTATCAGATATATCTTTTGTAAATGGGTTCTCCCTCTCTGGGTGTTGTCATCTCATTCTTTTTCAGTGTCTTGTAGAGCAGAAAATTTTAATATTAATGAAGGTCAATTTTTTAAATATAGATTATGAGTTTAGTATTATCTTAAAAGGTCATTGCCAGCCCAAGGTCATTTAAATTTTCTTCTATGTTATCTTCTAGATGTTTTATAATTTTGGATTTTAACTTTAGGTCTATGATCAATTTTGAATTAATTTTCATGGAGGGTATAAATTTTGTGTCTAGATTATTTTTGCATGTGGATATCCTCTTGTTTCAGTAGTGTGTTTAAAAAACTTATCTTTTTTCCATAATATTGCCTTTTCTATCTTGTCAAGAAACAGTTGACTGTATTTATATGTGTACATTTCTGGGATCTCTATTCTATCGATCTATTTGTCTGTTCTTTTACCAGTACCACTCTGTCTTGATTATAGTAGCTTTATAATCAGACAAGTGTCAGTAATGCAACTTTGTTCTCCTTCAATATTCAATTGCCAGTCCTGGGGCTTTTACCTCCTCATATAAATTCTAGACTCAGTTTGTGGATAGCTATAAAATAACTCGTTGGTATTTTTATTGAAATTGCTCTGAATCTATAAATTAAGAATAACTGATACCTTGACAATATTGAGTCTTCCTAGTCATGCATGTGGAATATCTCTCCATTTATTTAGTTTCTCTGTGACTATTTTCATCAGTTTTATAGTTTTCCTCATATAGAACTTGTATTTGTTTTGTTAGACTTATACCTACATATTTTATTTTTGGTGGTACTAATGTAAATGACATTGAATTTAAAATTTTAAATTCCACTTGTTCATCACAGGTATACTGGAAAACAATTGACTGGAAAGCAGTTGACTGTTATATACATACACCTTATATCCAAAAACCTTGCTATAATCACTTATTAGTTTCTGAAGGGTTTTGTTGATTATTTTGGATTTTCTACATGTCATCTACAATCATTTCATCTATAAACAAAAACAGTTTTTACCCTTCCCAAAGGGTATATTATTATATCCTTTTCTTGTCTTACTATATTGGCTAGGATAATGTTGAAAAGACAGTGTAAAAGGGGACATCTTTTCTTTGTTCCTGCCCTTAGCAAGAAAGCTTCTAATTTCTCAGCATTAAATTTGATTTTTCTAACAGAACAATTAATTTAAATTCTACTTTATTAATAAGCATTGAGTTGTGCCAAATGCCTTTGAAGTAGTTCATACTGGACATCATGTTGCATTTTCTCTTGAAATGATTAAGTTTGATATCTATGCATTTTCTGTAGCTGTTCCTTATCAAGTTGAGGAAGTTCTTCCCCTCTATTCCTAGTTTGCTGAACATTTTTTTAAAATCTGGAATGGGTATTGAGTTATATCAAATGACTTTTCTGTGTCTATTGAGATGATCATTTGATTTTCTTCTTTAGATCATTGATATGAAGGAGTACATTAATTGTTTTTTGAATGTTAAACCAGCCTTCCATATCTAGAAAAAATTCCACTCAATGATAGTATCTACTTCTTTCTATATATTGCTAGATTGGATTTATTAATCTTTTTGAAAATTGTTACACATATATTTTTGAGAGATATTGGTCTGTAGTTTTCTATCTTGTAATATTTTTGCCTGGTTTTAGCATTAGGTTAATGTTGATCTCCTAAAATAAGTTAAGGCAGTATTTCTTCTTCTAGAAGTAGTTCTTTCTTCCATATGACCCAGCAATACTACTTTTGGGAATCTACCCAAAGGACGCAAAAACACTAATCCAAAAGGATACCTGCACCCGTATGTTCATTGCGGCACTGTTCCAATAGGTATGGAAGCAACCCAGATGTCCAAAAATAGATGATTGGATCAAGAAGATGTGGTTCATATACACAATGGAATAGTATTCAGCATTCAAAGAAGATAAACACATGCAATTTTCGGTGACATGGATGGAATTAGAAGGGATCATACTCAGTGAAACAAGCCAGAAACAAAGAGAAATGTATCAAATGGTTTCATTTATGACAGGACTATAGGGAAACCAAATAGGAGAGAGACACTTGGGGGGGGTGGGGAGAGGGGGAGGATAAGGCACAAAATGGAGTAGAAAAGGACACAAGGGACCACGGAGATGGATCACGGGTGAATTGGTGGTGGGCTACCCAAGGGGAATACAAAATGTAAACGATATAAATAACAATAAAAATATATATTATTAAAAAAAGAAATTATACAGAATTTGGTACAATTTCTTCCTTAAATGTTGGTATAATTTACTAATGAATTCATCTGAGTTTTTGTGCTTCTAATTTTGGGAGTTATTAATACTGATTCAATTTCTTTAATAAATCTAAGCATACTCAAATTGTTGATTGTGTCTTCTATTTTCCAAAATGAAGTTTTAAAAAATAATCAAAATGTTTCCATGACAATAAACTAAATTAAAAAGACTGTGAAAAAATTTGCCCCATATAGGTTCAATTTGCCTGTTTTTGCAGATGTGCCAGCGTATTTGCTGATGGAAATA
Organism: Scalopus aquaticus; assembly: GCA_004024925.1. Taxonomy (NCBI): domain Eukaryota; kingdom Metazoa; phylum Chordata; class Mammalia; order Eulipotyphla; family Talpidae; genus Scalopus; species Scalopus aquaticus. Next base: position 21,487 of record PVIJ01015851.1, read on the forward strand.
GAAAAACCTATTTCTTTGGTCAGATATGTAGACACTGAAGAAGAAACAGTTCCCAATCATTCTTACCTGTAAACCTGCATGGTTTGGCTTTACTAAATGGTTCAGTAGCAGCTCCCATGATAGAGTTCAATATCAATTAAAAGCAGGCACCTCCATTCACAATTTCCAGGGTACCGAGAAGAATGTATTTCTCCTTTCTTTAGTGGGCTTGGCCTTCTTCCAGGAAAATTGATTGCAACACAGGAATGAAGCTTTGGCAGTATGAGTTTGGGTTTCTTTACATCAGATTCCTTCTTTAAGCTTAGAGTCTATTGTTTCATTTCATGGCTGAAATTAAAGGCCTTTGTCATTTCCCTGACATTATAAATGCCTTTTTATTTCTTATGATGCATTTGGCTGGAGATTATCGTGGCAAAGTCCCAAGAACAAGAAGTAGCTTCAGTTACATTACCAATATGGAGAACATTTGCCATCAGAGGAACTGTGTTGTCCTCTGACCTCCAGCATTATTGTTACAGAAAATAATATTCATTAATTTCTTCAGATGATATGATTATCATCATCACACTTAGGAATTATAGCTCCCACTTGCTTTATTCATTTCCTCTTAAAGGCAACATTTCCAGTTAGTTTCAGACTTCTACTTTTTCACAGAACAGTTTATTTTTTCATGCATATTGAATTTGAGGGATGAAACATTCTTTTTGGTAGAGGCTATTGCTTTAATTTCTAATTAGGAGACTTCTCTTGGCACAGAATACTCCAGAGGCTGCTATTCCTAACTTATGATAAATCAAAGGTAATGCCTTGACACCCTGCATTTTGGGGGGTGAAGTTAGGAGGTTCCTTCAGCCAGGTCATGGGCCAGCAGGAGGGAACATTTTTGACGGGAGCGTGGGGAAAAACTCTCACACACACAAGACAGGAGGTAAACCTCACCTGCCCTGCCTCTCCCTTCAGTGTGCCTGTGGAAACAACAGCCAGGCTGCCCCGATGACACTTTGCCTTGTTCAACCTCAGCTTGCATTTTTCTGGTTCTTACCTTTTCTTCCCTCTCACCAGTGCCTTTGGTCATTTTTAGCCACATTTCTCCTAAATATTGCAAAACTAAAGGCCTGGTGAAGCTGGTTCTTAACTCCATAGCCCCACTTCCATGAACAGCTCCCTTAAAAAATAACCTGGAAGGGCTTAAAGAGCCTCCCCTCCCCTGAGTGTGATCAATGGCGACGAAGAGGAATTTAGGAGACCCAGACACCGTATTAAACATGATTGAACTTCTCAATGCGGAACTCTCCTTTCCCTTTTTCTGACCATGGCTCAATTGTGTCTAGGAGAAACTCTCAGTCAGAGCCAGTGCAACCACAACACAGTCTCACATTTGTTCATCTGTCTCCACTGAGAACATGCCGACCTCAAGCTCGGAATCTTGGCAGGTACCGCTATCTAACTAGAATTTAATTATATTATTTTCCTTTTAGGGGGCTTATGTTTTTTGGCTTTCTCCCATTTTTGGGCGAAAGATACAGCTGTTTCATATACTGTCATACATTCTCATGTCCAGATGGTGCTCAGATATGGCAATAAGCCAGGAAGGTGTTCAAGAAAGACTACAGTGTAAAGAGCATGTTTTATAGGGTTAGTTCTTAACCTTGGAATCTCCAGAAGGGACTGTACAGGCAGCACTTATTTACCCTTTTATGTAGAACATTTAGTTGAACTAATCATTCTTGGGGAAATAATTAGGAGACAATTTCCTAAAGCTTTGGCCTACTCTATCCCTCTTATCCACTTTATTTTTCTTAATAGCATGTATCACTTATATTTTTGCTCATTGCCTATTTATTCTTCACTAAAATATAAGCTCTTTCAGGGAAGGGATTTTGACTTCGCTGCTCTATTCCAAGTACTGCTCTATCCCAAGCACCTCCAAGAATGCCTAGGCTTTAATAAATATTTGTGAAAATGACATAAACACCAGCAATCCTCTCCAGTTATCTAGTAGAGATCTTTCTGTTCATGATTATAAATTTCTCAGCACAGCTTCAAGCAGTTTGGAAGTCTGTATTCTGCAGGAAACTCACAGAACTCAGTAGCCCTATGGCACTTGGGCTAATGGCCAGGCTCTGGCACTAATTAACTCTGTGACCTTGGGTTAGTCCATTGACTTCTCCGGGCTTGCTTTCCTCATGTAGTACAATAAGTGGACCTCCAAATGTCCTTCTCAGTTATTGTATGGCTAGTAGTTAAATTTCAATATCGATATAGTTGGGAATTTTTCTATTTCCCATTGAAGTTCTACCAGTTTTGCTTTATGTAGTTTGAAGTTTTGTTATCAGACTTACAAATATTTAAGATTGTTATATCTTCTTCGTTAATTAATCATTTTAAAGTCATTATGAGATGATCTTCTTTGCTCTTGGTAACATTTCTTGCTCTAAGTGGCTGGTTTTGTCTGGTATTACTATATCTACCTCAGCACTTAAAAAAAAATAGTATTACCATTGTATATCCTAATCCATCATTCCACTTTTAACCTATTTATGTGTTTCTATTTAAAGTAGGTTATTTGTAGACAATAGTCAGTTCTTACTTTTTATTCATTCTTTTAATCTCTGTTATCAAATTGAAGCATTTAAACAATTTAAATTTAATGTGATTGTTGATATGGTTAGATTTAAACTGACCATGTTGCTGGGTTTGTTTGTTTCTATTTATTATTCCCTTTTCACTTCTTTTTTTTTTTCTCCCTACTTTTGGACTTGTTACTTTTTTGGTTAATGGCTTGTTTGAGATAGAACACATGCTTTACACTTGTCCCACAAGTCAATGAATTTTAATTTATACACAGAATTGTGCAACCATCACCATCAATTGTAGAACATTTCGATCACCTCGAAAAGAAACCTTGTCCCTTTTAGCTATCACCCTTCCAAATGCCCCCAATCTTACCCCTCTCCAGCCCAAAGCAATCACTAATTTACTTTCCATTTCTATAGATGTCCTTATTCTGGACATTTCATATAAATGGAATCATTTAAAAAAGGGTTTTGTGACTTGTTTCTTTCACTTAGCTTAATGTGTTCAGGGTTCATCCACACTGTAGGATATATCAGCACTTCCCTCCTTTTGTAGAAGAATTCTACCACGTAATATTCCACACTTGTTTAACCATAGACCAGCTGAAGAACAATGGGTTATTTCTACCTATTGGTTGTTATGAATGATACTAGTATGAACATTCGTATACAATTTTTGCGTAGATATGTTTCATTTTTCCTAAGTACATGCCTAGGAGTGGAGTTGTTATATTATATGTTAACCCTAAGTCAAACTTTTTGAGGAGTTCCCAGACTGTTCTAAAGTGGCTGCCCCATTTTACATTCTTACTAGCAGTGCATGAAGAATCTTATTTATCCACATGTTCTTCAATGTTTGTTAGTGTTTGTCTCTTTGCTTATAGCCATCCTGGAGGGTATAGGATGGTATCTCATGGTGCTTTTTATTTGCATTTCCCTGATAAATAATGATGTTGAGCATCTTTTTATGTGCTTCCTGGCTATTTGAATATCTTCTTTGGTGGACTGATAACATTTTTATGATTCCATTTTATCTCCCTTTTACTTGTTAGTTGTAAATCATTGCATTGTTAAACTGCTTCATGTCTATTCAAGAAACTTATAAAAATATACTTTCATTTCTCCACTTTTAGCTCTTGTGTTATCCATTATTTTCACATCTCTGGTTAAATTAGATATCCTCCTTTTTGTAGTATACTGAAGCTCAGCAACCCTGAGAGAACAGGACTTTTAAAGGAAGCTAGAGAAGGAAAAGTTGAGCTGAGTTAATGCCAGGCATGGTCTGTGTAACCTATATGTTTCATTTCCAAAGCTAATTATCAACCCCATAAGAATGGGCTGGGTTTCTTGGAAATACTGACATTTGCTGGAGAATTCTTAATTGTGTGGTACTACCTTGTGCATTGGAGGATGTTTGATAACATCCTTGGCCTTTACCCAGTGAATACCAGCAATTCCCCCTCAGTTCAATCCATACTACCTGCAGACACTGCCACATGTCTCCTGGGGGACAAAATCTCCCACAGGTGAGCAGAGTTGGGATGATGAAGCCAGGATTCAAACCAGAGTCCAGCTCTCTCCTAATCCCCATATCACAGTGACTCAGAATGTATGCTCATCAGCAAATACCACTTCAGGTACCTTTGACATACCTGGCCCTAAACTCTGCCTTTTGTGCTGACAGTGCCTGGACTCTGGTCTTTTCTCTTTGAAAACCACAAGGAGTCCCTAAAAGGAGAGATTAGATGATCACAGTTCACAGACTGGGCTCAGAGGGTCAAATGCAACATATTACATTCAACTGGTAGCTAAACATGTTTTTTTTGACAGAGGCACTGTTATGGTTGAAATTATGTCTTCCAAAATATATGCTGAAGTTCCAACCCCTGGTACAAGCAAATACGACTTTATTTGGAAACAGGGTCTTTGCAAATATAATTAAGCTAAGACGAAGTCATTAGGGTGAGCCCGTAATCCAACACATGACAATATCCTTATAAGAAGAGGAAAATTCGGATGTAGTCATGCTGGGGAGATGATCACGTAAGGATGGAAGTAGAGATGGAGCTTTGCTGCCACAGCCAATTCTCATCTGTGGCAGAAGCTGGAAGAGACAAGAAAGGATCCTTCTCTAGAAGCTTCATAGGAATAAGGTCCTATTGACCCCTTGATTCAGATTCCGAGCCTCCAGAGGGTGAGAATAAATTTCTGTTGTTTTAAGCCACCCAGTCTGTAGTACTCTGTTTCAGCAGCCCCAGAAGACTATGACAGAGAGCACTCCCAAGGTCCTCCTGAGCCTGAACACCCCTCATTCTGATTTGTCAATGCTCCTGTTTTCCAGTCAGTTCTAATATCTGGTCATTAATCAATGTCAAGATTGCTATTTAACTTCCTTATAATGAATCCACCAGTTAAACTGTGTCCCACAATGCACAGCTGAGATAATGATTTGGCAGCAAAGTGACACTCAGAGGCCTTCTTAGATAACAGCTATCCATCCAATACTTCATGTGGCATGGCAGCAGCATGGTACCGCAGTGCCTTATCTTTGCTGGAAACAGGAGGTACCTACAGTTCCGAGATAAAGAGGCACAATTTAGTAGAATCCAATTCAGTGGCCTTGGTTACCTGCAGGTCATGGATAAACAGAGGGAAATGAACCTCAGAAAGCCATGGGTGTGAGACAGACAGGAAATGACCAAAGGTAGCCAAGAGTATTTAAAACCTAAAAGCCAAAGCAATTTATTCTTCATGGGTAAATAGGTAGCAGCAAACAGACTCATTTTTTCCAAAACTTTCTGAGGCTAAATCAGCTCTTAGAAGTTATGTGCATCTTTCCAGGTCCAAGCCCCAAAAGCCTGCCCAGGTTTAAAGGATTGTGAGGACAAGGCATTTGAGGAGTATTCTGTACTTTAATCTCTCTCTGGCAAGTTCACAAGGCTCATAAACACATTAAAGACTTTGAGAAATTCTGCTGGAAATATACCTATTCAGCTCCTGTGGGGGTATAGTAGAGCCCCTTTGAACTTAACCCTGCATTCTAGGCCTTTCATTTTGATGAGCTTAAGATTGAGAGATGAGATGATTTTTTGAAGTTCACACAGACAGAAAGTTACTTTATGGAACTCAATTGGGGTCTTCAAATTCCAAATACAGTATGACTTCTGTTTTCTTTTTCCCCATTAGCTAATTTATTAATAAATATTTGAGTGCTATAATGTGGTGATGTAGGAATATAAAAATGTATAAGGTAGGTCTTGCTTTGCTTATAATTTACATTTTGGAATGAATGAACAGCAGAATGACAAATATCGGAAAGGTGCTGGAGAGAATGGCTGTCTTTGGGATAAACATAGAGCCAATCAATGCTGAGATTTCAGATTAGGTTATTGTTCTAATAAGTTCCATCCCATATCTGAGGAGAGAGAGTGAGGTAGAGGGGGCACCCTGAAGGTTCATGTCCAAGCAGAGAAATGAGAAAGATATCAGCACATGAGACAGAAGATGAGGCCCTAAGGACAAAGTTGAAAAAGAGACAAGGGAATGGCAGCAGGCAGCTTTCTCCCATTTATAGCCCCCCAAGCCCCTTTCCTGTATGTGAATATATATTTACACATAAATATGTTATATGTACCTGTAACTAAATGTGATTGAAGATTCTGGAAGTATTCTCTGAGGCATGACTGACTGGATACCCTGTAGTAGCCTCCCAAATCTGGTTGACCCTCCTGCCTTCAGCAGGTAAAGGTGTAAATCATCAAAACTAATAGCCACCTTCCCCCAGAGTCTCTAAAACTAAAGTCTTTATACAGGTGTATGTTCCTAATTGGTAAACCCAATTTCTTTCATGTTAATTTTAATCCACTTTATGCTATAATCATAAAATATTACTGACCAATATTCTCATGAAAAGATGACATGTTGAAGATGGTAATTACATATATCACATTAGCTATTTTAACCTTTTCCAAATTGCCTGTGATTCAGTCTAATGATTTAATGTAATCTCTATGAGCATGTAATTCATTCATTTTCACTTTAGGCCCCGTCAGTCGCTCAACAAATGCTTACTGGGCATCTACCAGGTACAAGGAAACACATGAGATGCAAGTAAACAACTAAATAAAATGCTTAATAATGATGAACTCTGCAATAAAAATAAAATGTGCCAATGTGACAGTGCTGGGACTAGGAGGTTACTGCAAATTAGATTAAAGGAGAGGCTCTCTGCAGAGGTAATATTTGAAATGAGACCTGATGATGAGAAGAGTTAGTCATGCAGGGATGGTTATGGGAGACAAAAGGCCAAAGCAGCATGGAGGACACACAGTGGAATGGTCTTTGCCCATGTGGAAAAGCCTGCACCATCCTTCTCCTGCAGCCTTGTCTGGTGCTGTCTCCCTCCCTCCCCATCCCCACCCTGTAGTCATTTGTGTTGTTTTCTTGTCACACAAGATCCAGCTCCTTTGGCCCACACTTTCACCTTGGTATCTACTCAGTGTTTGGCAAACAGGTGGGGTTCAATAAATGCTTGTGGCATTGTTGACTAACAATGACTGCACCACAAAGTGGATGGCCACTGGTTATGTGAGTTTTACAGTGTTTCGATGGAGAAAAGAATTCCCGGAACTACTTGAAAGTGTCTTTTAATTTGGGGTTATCTATAAATGATTTCAGGAAAAGAAAAACCACTATCAGGATATTGATAAAAACAATAACTATCAGGAAGATAGTTAGATAGGTAACTATCAGGAATTTGGATTGTAAAATCATGGCGGGGGCGGGGGGTGGGGGTGGGTAGTGAGAGTGATTTGGAGCTGAAAATGAAATTTTATGTCATTGCTGTTAATTTAATCAATCTTAGTTCCAGAAGTCATTACTACTCGCAACTACATGGGTTCCATGTGCTGGGCACAGAGAGACTGAGAACCTTCTCTACTTCAAGGTACTGCCAAAGCTCATTAAAACACCCAGGTTGGCAATGAGACAGAACTGCCAGGTATGACTCAGCAGGCAGAGAGGCTGGTGTGCCCGCAGCTGCAGCCAGTGTTTAGGGAGCAAGCTCACCTCCAAAAGCTCTTCGAATGTTGTATGCTTTGCCTTTAAGCACTCAGGTGTCTAAAGAAAATACTAGAAATATAATTCAATCACTTCTGATCTACAATCTCACAAACTGGCTTATTTGGGGAGTTAACTTTGTATTGTCAGTGAATTCCCTTGTGGTATTTCTAGAAGGTTAGGTGTGACTCAGACCTTCTGTGGAAAGCCTCTGGGACCACTATGGAAAGTTGTGTGGAGTTTCCTCAAACTACTAAAACTGGAGCTACCATATGATCCAGCAATTCCACTCCTAGGAATCATCCAAAGAACACAAAAACATTAATTCAAAAGGATACCAGCACCCCTGTGTTTATTGCAGCACTATTTATAATAGGTAACATATGGAAACAACCCAGATGCCCCAAAATAGATGAGTGGATCAAGAAGATATGGTACACAATGGAATACTATTCAGCAATCAAAAGATAAACTCATGCTATTTGCAGCAACATGGATGGAGCTAGAAGGGATTATGCTCAGTGAAATAAGTCAGAAGGAAAAAGAAAAATAACCGATGGTTTCACTCATAGAGGGAATATAGGGGAACCAAAAAAGGGATCAGGAAAAAAATAATAAGTAAAAAACAATAAATACAATACAATAAAATACAATAAAACAAAAAAAATAAATAAACAATATTAACAGGCAACTACAAATCAGAGACATTCTATAGGGTTGGGGGGAAGAGGGATCAAAACAGGGGAGGGAAGAATACAAGGGACTATGGTGATGGTACATGGGTGAATTGGTGGTGAGAATTTTACAGGTCTACACCTGAGAGAAGAAAGCAAATATTGTACAAAAATGAACAACGATGTAAAATATAAATAAATAAATACATAAATTTAAATTTAAAAAAAGTAATAATAGGCCGCACTTATCTAATGCCGACTATTTGTCAGGTGGTGGGCCAAGGGCTTTATCTCACAGGAAGCCTGAGTCAGGTACATTATTAACCTCATTTTACAGGGCAGGCAAAATGATTTTCAGAGAGGTTGAAGAACTGGCCCTAAGTCTCATAATCATGTTTAGGGGGAGGCGGGGATTTGTCCTCACGCCAGAAAGTCAATATCTGTATAGCCAGACTCTATTCTGTTATCATAATTTGTTTTATTCTAAGCCAATTTGCAAAAGTGAAAGAACACTAGCATTCATTTTTGCAACAATAATATTAACTTATAGTGTTCATTGGTGAAATTGAGGCACTCGTTTGAAGTACCTGTTGGACATTCCAAATCTCATATTTCAGAAATAAAACCAGCCAAGCATATATTGAGAATCTACTCTAATAAAAATAACAGCTAATTCTATCTGGTCACCTACTAAATGAGAGAAATAGGATTCAAATCCGCATATTATAATAAATTATAAAATAAATATTTAAGAACAGTTTTCGTTTTGATTTTTAATATTGATAGCTTTAACCGCACAATGTTCTTTAAGGTCCTCAATAATGTATAATGTATACAGGAGTCCTGGGACCAGAGGTTTCAGGACAGCTGCATGAGTCAGTAGCACCTTCCCAATGTGATTGGGGGGCTGTGCCTACCTGCAGCCCAGCCTTCTGATTGTCTCCTGTGATGAAAACAAGAATTCAGAAACATGCCAGTACGTCTGCCAGGCCTCATCTCACTCCATCCCAAGTTGGGCACCTTCAGTAGCAGAGCCTTCTGAGGTATCTCAGTTCCACACAGCGGGGAGGCCACCGCTGGCATTTTCCATCAGGGGCTGAGCTCCACGCTTTGTTCTTATCAGATCTTTTCCTCCAGGGCCTCCTCCTCTGAACATCACAGCCCAGTCTCATTTTTATGAGTCTTACTCTAGTGATGACTCCAAGCTCTCTTTTCAAGGTCTCTCTGTGGAAGGCAGTATATGGGAATTAGCAAGTTCAGTCATTGGAGACTTTCAGACACAGGCAGGACAAAAGCTTGTTGGGGTGTTGTGGAAGGAATACAGCAACAGAAAAAGATGGCTGTGTTCTCTACAATCCCAGTTTAATAACTCAAAATCAAGGGTCAGGACTGCTGATGAAGCCAACCAGCTGGTGCCACTGGTAGCTGCTGTGAATCTGAGGAAGCAACATGTATGTAGGGGCTGCAATAAGCCCAAATCATGATGCACCTGCAGACTAATGCCTTGTCTGTTAGGACATTGCAGAAGCCATGACCTATGTTCTAGAAGTTAAGCCTAAGCCTTTATTAAACAGATCCAGAAGAGTGGAAGGAGCAAACACCCCTTGACAGGGAGAGTGATGCTGCTGGATTATTCACATGGTGGTGTCCCAGTCCAGCCATGCTGGGCTTCCTTCTCTGTGTCTCATTACTAGTATTAGTGACGTCCGAGTTTATGTCACACTTGCAGAATACCCTCTACTACTTATGTTTGGTCATTAAGAATTTTGTGAAGATCAAACCTGGGTTCTGTTGTTGCTAGGTGACTTGCCCAGTGGGAGAGCAAGTTTCCAGAGGAGTCTAAATTTGAAACTTACTCTCCTGGCTGATGAACTATTTCTACTGCACCATAGCCAACTCTGACACCTGCAGAGGCAGTGAGCCCACTGAACAGTCCCGAGAGGGAATGAAGGTTCTCTTGGTCTTGGCCCAGACAGGAAATCTCCTAGTCCCCCAGGTCTCAGACTCTGGGCATCCCATGGCACCTCAGCAAACTTGAACACTGTGACTTCTTTTGAAGCCCAAGTCCTGGACAAGAGGAACCGGCAAGGCATGCCCAGACATATTTAGGCAGGCAAAGAGAAGGGAGAGTGTGAGAATCTCATGTTGTGGAAACTTCTGCATTGGCAGGCTGTGTAGTAGGCCTTTTATTTTAAAAGTAAACTTTGTATTCAAGTATATATACATACAGACAATTGTATTGAGATCAGAAGTGATGAATTTTCACACAGGATATAGCCATGTTACCAGCACCTATCAAGAAGCAGAATATTATTAGCATGCCAGAAGTCTCTCTGTGCCCCCTTATGGGTGACCACTACTCTGACCTTCATTGGTATGGATTGGCTTGTTGCGTTTTGAAGTTTATATAAATGGATATATAAAATTACTCTTTGGTATCAGGCATTTTTCTCTGGTGAGATTCGTCCTAACGCTTTGTATAATTTGCACATTTTTTCTACCATATTGTACCCCACTGTATGTTTATACCTTGATTTATTTACTATTTCTTGCTAGTAGATATTTTAGTAACTTCCTGCATTTGTTACTGCAAATAGTATCATGAATGTGTGGACAATTTTGTATTTGTCTTTGGTAGTTACATGCACCCATTGCCTTTGGACCTATAACTAGAAGTGGAATTGTTGGGGCACATGACATATGTATTTTTAAATTCATGAGAAACTGACAAATTGTTTCCCAACATGGAGGTACTGATGTTCATTCCTACCTATGGTTTGTGGGCATTCTGGTTTATTTGTAACCTATCCGATACTTGGAATTCACACCAGGCACTTTGGATATGTCACTTGAGGCAGTCTTGGTGGTAGTTAGGGGTGTGGGTTCTGTTGCTGCACAGCCTGGCTTCTTAGCCTGGCTCATCCCTTTCACTGATTTTTTATTAGCATTGACCTTGCCAAGCTCCTTAATTGCTCTGTGCCTCAGTTTCCCCATATCTTAAATGAGAACAATAGCAGTAGTCTTACCTTGTTAGGGTTGTTGTGCATTTATCACAGGGCTCGTGACAAGTTCACTGCTCTATTAATATTGGTTTTCACAGTTATTCCAAGCAGACACCAGGAAGTCTTCTTAGTGATCTTTAGGGGGCCCTGGAAAATCCTTAACCCTCAGCCTCTTTCCCACAGCCAGAGTCCTCCTGCACAGGGTGCTAGGTTGTACTCACATCTGTAGGAGGGGGATTCCCAAACCCAAACAGTATGAAACAGGTGTATCTATTGAACATGAAAAAGAATGGGATAATGGGGTATATTAGGGAGTGGTTTCATTTCAAAGTGCTTCTCAAAGAAGAAGGTGCCCAAAGTGACTATTGATGCTGACTTCTGACTTCTCACAAATTTTCTAGATCCTTCCCCACAGACAACTTTCTTAATTTCTCTGGAGCAGTTAGCGATTATATAGAGGAAGAAAGAGGACAGAAATGTCTATAACATTCAGAACAATGTGGAGAAATTGAATTGCTAGGACAATTGGTCTGCACTTTTAAGTAAATAAACATCTAATCATTGTTTCTGTGTATTTATTTTTGAGTGAGGTCTGTTTCCCTCCTCTTCCCCATGTATTTTGTCTTATATTTTTGCCAGAAAAGAAGTTTTCCCATTTTTAAACCAAGCATTGCTGTGAATCATGTTACATTAAAAATGAAAGTTGGTACTCATGACAGCAATGGTGCTGGGAAAGGGAAACACAATCTTCTATTAAAGTTGCATGAGACCAACAGTGCCCCTGAAGAAAGCTTTTTAAAGAAAATTAGTCCTGCCATTTTGGGGACCAAAATACACACTAAATAGTCCCTTCTTAGAGTAATGACCCACTGAAATAAAAATGGCTTCTGTGGTGTGGACTCGATGTGACAGGAATCACTCAGCTGAGGGTGAGGAGATCTGGCAAACCCTTAGACCCTCTGAGACTCCATCCCCTCCTTTGTACCAGGGAAGGGTTAAATCAGTAGGTCTCCAGTTCTAATCCTGCCACCTTGGAGAGTCCACAAGTAGCTTGGCCATTGAGAATACCTACCTAACTTTCTCTTCTAATTTTCTTTCAACATTTTACTTCTTGGTCCATTCCTTCCCAAAATCAAGCACCAGACTACCCCAGCACTTCCACCAACCTTACCTCTTTGCTAATCCATCAGTGGACGGGGTCCATTTGTGAAGTACTTAGTGATTCTCCAGCAGACTGGTAATGACAGAGGCCTTCAACTAATGAAGTGCTTACGTATGGGGAGATTTCTTAAAGGAAATGGTGAAGAACAGACAGAAATTAGGTAGGTTGTGTGGGAGATGGATTAAGGTAAAGAGTCCATACTTGACTCTTTGTTTCCAACTCTAAGACTGAAAATTTTAGGTGGAAAACACTTCTCTTAACAATTTTAACAATTAAATAAAATCTGGTCTAGATACGGTTCAGTCTGCACTACTCATTTACAGGAAGGAAACACGATGCCCCTGGCGGGTAGATCAGTGAGCCAATGCCACACAGCTGGTAGTGAATTTATCAGGATTAAACCTCAGGTTTTTCTGTCAACACAGTGGTGTTTTCATTAACCAGAGGAGGGAAATGAACAAAGCTTTCTGAAGCACTCTCATGTGCCATGAATCTCAAATGACCTGGGAAGGTTGGTATGGTTGGCCCATTGTATAGATGAGGAAACTGAGGCTCAGAAGAACTTTCCCAAATTATTCTTGGTGTCAGGAGAATGAAAAATTCTTCTGTAAAAATATCGAATGGTTTCACTTATAGCAGGACTATAGGGAGGCCGGGTGGGAGAGAGACAATCAGTGGGGGGGGGAGGGGGGGAGGAAGGAGGCGGAGGGAGGGAAGGGAAAGGGCACAAAATGGAATAGAAAAGAACACAAGGGACCATGGAGATGGATCACGGGTGAATTGGTGGTGGGCTACCCAAGGGGAATGCAAAATGTAAAAGACATAAATAACAATAAAAATATATATTATAAAAAAAAAAAAAGAAAAATTCTTCTGCTTCTTCCAACTTCCAAACTTTCTCT